>OZ018322.1:90048835-90326335 GCA_963969495.1 Ceratothoa steindachneri
TGAGTAAGGCATGACCTTTATTGTAGATTTATTTAACAGGATCTGGGTAGAGTGTAGCCTCCCAGATTTCTGCGAATCGATACTGTGCTTGCTTTTAGCAAACTGGGGAGAGATCACTCTACCCCTGCACATTTCCGCATAATCTCTCTAACCTCCTGCATGTGCAAATTAATGGAGAAATTAAGAAATATTAAATTAGCTTCTTTTTTTGACAGCGGAGGCCATCTGTCTTGTGAACAGTAACAACAAGGAAAGAAGGTACCCTAGAAGACCTTATGGTCCATTCGATGAGGGTACCTTTGGACTAGCAGTCGAGCAGGCACATCTCTGCTCAAATGCTTTACGTCCTTTCACGGCCATTTTTCAAGACCTTGTCTAGTCTTGACTTGAACTGGTCAACAGATTAACTATTGACAACTTCCAATGGAAGTGCATCCAACTACTGCAGATACTGTACGTGAAAAACTTTCCACACAGATCGCAGTTGTAACGCTTCAGTTCAAGTTTAAAGCCATGATTTCTTGTTCTGCTCTCAACAAGTGTGAAAATATCCCTGTAGTCAACATTGTTGAACCCTCAAATTATTTTGAAAACCTCGATGAGCTGACCACGCAGTCTACGGGTTTCAAACGAGAACAGATCTAATTCCCTTAATCTATCTTCATAACTTTTATGTCTGATAGAGGGAATCAGTTTGGTTGCCCTAGTTTGTACACGTTCCAGTTCGCGATGTCCTTTCGAAATGAAGGACTCCAAAATTGTACGGCATACTCCAGGTGCGGTCGGACAAGTGAGTTGTACAAACACAGTACAATCTCCTTGTTCCGATATCCAAACTGGCGCTTTATATAGCCTAGCATCCTTTGGGCCTTTTTCTTCGCCTCAATGCACTGTTTCGAGAACTTGAGGTCACTAGTGATCCTTATACCCAAGTCCTTCTTAGTTTCGGTGGATTCAATAGCAGTGCCCTTAAGGATATACTGAGATTGGGGGTTTCTGTGGCTGATATGCCTGACTTTGCATTTGTTCACGTTAAAAGGCATTTGCCACGTGTCCGACCACTCCCCAATCTTCCGAAGATCTTCCTGCAGGTGAGCAGTATTTCCATCCTTTGCAACGTTCATACCAAGCTTGGTATCGTCGGCAAATTTGGAAATCTTGGCAACCATGTCACCGTCCATGTTGTTGATATAGATGATGAATAGTAGTGGTTCCAGGACAGAACCTTGAGGCACCCCGCTAGTAATGGGCACCCACTCAGAAGCCTGTCCATTCACCACCACCCGTTGCCGTCTGCCACTTAGCCAGTTCTTGATCCAGCCGGCTACTTTTCCGTCTATGCCCAGCGCTCGCACTTTCCGGAGAAGGCGGCGGTGTGGTACCTTATCAAAGGCTTTCTGAAAGTCTAAGTACACCACATCCACCACCTTGTCCCGATTGTGCTCACTGAACACGAAGTGGAAGAATTCCACAAGGTTCGTCAGGCATGACCATTGCCTTCGGAAGCCGTGCTGGGAACTCCTCAGTAGCAGGTTTGACTCTAAATACGACATCATTTTGTCCACCATGATGCTTTCCATGAGTTTACTTGCGGCTTCCGCAAGTTCCACTCCACATCAGATACTCTGCTTAGACTGGAAAATGCTGTCTGCGAGGCCTTCCTTCATAGACAGCATTACGCCTGTGTTTTTTGATCTGGAGAAGGCATATGATATTGCATGGTGATACAGTAGCATGGAGACTTTCCACATGATGGGGGGGGGGGGTAGACATGCCTTCCAATCTTTATATCTGAATTTTTGCGAGATTGTCAATTCCACATAGGGGGGGGGGGCTGTCCGGCCCAATGGAGCAGGAAGAGGGTGTCCTCAGTGCTGCCGGAAGATGTTCTTACTGCAATCTGAGTGGATAACCTTTCGATATCTTTTTGTGTGGCCCAGATGCCATTTGTAGAGCGTCGACTCCAACAGGCATTTAACTACGTCTTGTATACCGAATCGCATTAAGGTGGTGCACTTCTGCCGCCATCCATCACTCCACCCTGAGCCAGACTTGTTTCTCAATGTGGTGGACTCACACCATTTCCAACAGGCATTGAACCTTTGATCGTTCAAAGTTGACTATGGATGTGAGTTTTATGCATCTGCACCCGAGCGTGTATTGCAGAAGGTGGACTGGATCCACCACACCGGCCTTTGCCTGTTACTTTCTGCACTTCCCCCATGCTGGGGAGGTGCCACTTGCTCTGCACTGTGCACAGTGCATTATTCGCCTGTATACGCGAGCCTGGCACCTCCCTCAGTCACCAACAGTTCCCACTGCATCCATAGCTAATCTCGCCAGTTCCAGTGCCGCTGAGAGACACCTGTCATACCCTAAGTCCTTTGGGTTTAGGGCTAGGAAACTCTTGATAACTCTTGGTAATTGGGCAGCAAGATTTGCTTGTCTTGGTGGTTTGACTATGGGTATGATATGGGCTAGTTTCCAGATTGAGGGATTGCGTTGGTGAGTCAAGAGTGGTTAAAGATTTCTGTGATGGATGAGATTGCTGTGTTGCCTAAGTGCTTGGGATGGATGTTAGATATGGTGTCTGGGTAAGTGACTTTAGAGTTTTGAGTGATTTGTTGGTTTGTTTGACATTTTCTCCAGTAATGGTTGTGGGGGACAGCTTAGTTTTGGGATATTTATGTACTTTTTATTTTTTGCAAATTTGTCTGTATGTATGAAAACTAAGGGTTCCTCTCCCTCGATGTGGCTCCAGGGAATGATCGGTCCATTGCCATTTTGGAGCCCCTCATTGAGAGATGACTACCTGGCACTTTGAGTCTGCTGGCTTCAAATGCTTTCTGGTTGTTTGCTCTAGAGATGCCCTCATTTTGGTAATAGGTCACATGTTCCATCCGAGGATAGCATTAGCTAAGTTGACTGGTAGAGAGCTAAAGAATTTGATGATACTGATGCAATGAAAGAATTAATGGTTTACAAAGAAACTGCTTGAAATGAGGTTGAGTGTAACAAGTGAAGTGGATTTGCTGCAATTAGGAACAATAATAATGAAACTAATCTTCAGGATTTTTTTTGGGGGGGGGAATAAATAAATGAGGCTGTATCTGAATTGATGCCTGAAAAAGTGATGTTGTTTTTTGTCTTAGAATATGCTTTGAGTTGAATGAAAGCTGTAGGGAAGCTAGTGATCCAAAGTAAAAATAAGAGATAATGTATTACTAGCAGCTTGGACCAGATTCCCTGACCTGATAATAAAATACACATAAAGATTAGAATGATACTGGTGAGCCCAAAGGCACAAGGGACCAGTCCTCATTGAGTGGTGGGATGTACAAGATGTCTTTTTAGCACCAATCAGATATGATTGAACCCTTCATGACCTCAGGGGTGGGGACAACCCATTCTGTTTCAAGGGTATAGAGAACCACTTTTAACACAATTCATCAGCCCCGAGTCTCTGCTATGTGGAGCTATGGTTGAGTATGAATGGGTGTAAAAAAAGTGTTAGAATTATTATAAGTACTTAGAATGATTATATGGATGAGAGTGAAAGTTGTGCCACTGTGGAAAGGCTGTAGTGAGTGATTCATCTGAAAATTTTAAATATTAAGAACTTTATGGCAATGTTCTCTACATGGCAACTCAATGGCAATGTTAGACCACATGGCAACTTGATAGTCAAACATTCACTGGCAATGTTTGACTACTTGGCAACTTGATGGTTATGTTAGACCTCATGGTCACTTGATGGTAATGTTAGATGTCATGAGTAATAAAGCCTGGAGTTGGCTGTATGCGAGTTCCTTCATTTGCTAGCATTAAAATAACATTTTAAGGTCTATTGGTTTGATAATGAAAACTTGGATAGAGTTGTGCTAAATTGGGAGAAGGTACCGGATAACTAGTCTTTCATGGTAGCTTTCAGAAACTTTTACTTTGTCAGCTCAAATATGTGGCAAAAGGTGACTAGGGAGGTAAATTTTGTTAACTTTTATAAAAATGTAGGTTTTTAGTATTGTATAACAGTCATTAAAATATCTAGATTTACAAATTTGTAGAGATTACTTTTCATTCTGCTCTCATATTTTTATACTTTGTTTTAACTTACCTACAGTTTTATAATATCTTAATGTTTTATTTGTTTTTTCAGATTCATTTTCAGAAATTTGAGCAAATTTTAGATCTTGTTTTTAAGAAGTTAAAAATAATATTTTTAAAAAACTTTTAAAGAGAATGAAATGATCCATTAGAATATTAGTTTTATCCATCACAAATTTTTATTTTGAGGAAAAAGGATTGTGTCCAAAGATGTGCTCTCTCACTTTATTCAGCCAAAATGGGATTAGGTGTTAGTTCAGAGCAGTTACCATCTTCAAACGTAAATTCAAATGAAGTGGCTCACATACCAGTAAATACATCATCATTATGCAGATCCTCTTCAGAAATTGCTGTTTCTGTCTCTCATTGTTCAGTTGCTTTCATTTCTTCACTTAATCAGAAGGTCCAAGTCACTTCACCTTGCTATAATCATTCTCTGTCAAACTCTGATCCAACTTGTCCATCATCCTCTGATATTGATACATCATTACCTAGTTTGGTACCTAGAATTCCACCAGTAAATGCTTCTATGTTTCATGGGAACATTAAAAAGCTGAACCCTATAAATGAAAATGGAGTTTCTCATCCTGTAAATGAAAAGATGTTGAATGCTTCACAAGATAATCCCTCAACATCTGAATCCCCTACCCCTGATCATCAAGAGCTTGCCATATCTTTGCCTTCATTATATCCAAGTAATATTGGTCGATCTATTAATATACAAAACTCCAAGCAGTCGCAAATGCAGCATTTATCTTTCTCACAATTTGGTGAAAGCAAGTGTATTGCATCATTATCTGATACAGAGGAGAGTAAACAAGAAAATTACAAAAGTAGCTCATATACATTTGGACTAACTCCAGACCCACACAACCACTCTGTACCACTAAATTTGGGGAAGAATGATGATTCTGTACATGCATCCAACTTCAAGGATGTTCATACTCATTCTTCCTGCTCTGGAAACAGTGATGTTACCAGTTCAAAGAATGGAATGCCTGCTTCAGGCTGTGGCCATTGGTGCTCTACCTGTCATGTTCGTGTTCAGGTTGAAGTAGAATGTGTTCCTGGTTCCCAAAGGTCTCCAAATGGAACTAGACGAGGCATAAGAACTCTTTCTTTTCCAAAGAGAGTGCGTCATAAAGTGAAGGTTCCAGCTAAAGAATTTAATGCAACTCATAAAAAGAAAAGGAATCCTTGGTCTTTCCGCCTCAACTGTAGATTAAAGGCTAATAAAAATTATACAGAGCCTGAATCAGACATAGGAATATCAGCATTGAATGTAGGGTGTGTTTCTTGCGTTTGTCCAGGATACAGATACCCAGAAACAGAACCTGTTTACCAGTCTGTTAATGAGAATACAAATACAATTCCAACGCTTGATCTTCCTCAACTCAATTCTGAAAATACATCATCCACTGATGCTGAAGAAAATGCTACAAAAATTGGCCCTAGAGAAAGAATGGCAAGATTAGAGGCATCATCTACATTTCTCCCTCTTCTCCGGGAAAGTCATCAATCTCTTGCTCTACCCCTTACTTATAATCCAGTAATTGATCTTCAAGTCCTTTTGGAGAATTCTCTAAAGTTTGGATTTACAGGGACAAGAACTAGCTGGATTTCTTACCCCAGTGATGGTTTGATGAGGCAAATGAACCCACTGGCTTCTGAGACTTCATTACTCTCTCGAACCGTCCATACTCAAGTTGATTATATTCACTGCTTAGTTCCTGACTTGTTAGCTATTACAAATTGTGGCTTCTATTGGGGCAAAATGGATCGTTATGAAGCTGAGCAACTATTGGAAAATAGGGCTGAAGGGACCTTCTTACTGAGAGATTCTGCCCAGGAGGAATACTTGTTTTCAGTTTCTTTCCGTCGTTATGGAAGATCTTTGCATGCCAGAATAGAACAGTGGAATCACAAATTTAGTTTTAATTCTCATGATCCTGGTGTTTTTGCCTCACACACAGTCTGTGGCCTAATTGAGCATTACAAAGATCCTTCCTGTTGCATGTTTTTTGAACCAATTCTTACCATTCCACTCACTAGAACATTCCCTTTTCACCTGCAGCATCTTTGTCGAGCAACCATCTGCTCAAAGATTACTTATGATGGAATAAATTATCTTGAATTGCCAAAGAGCCTTAAGAACTACCTGAAAGAATACCATTATAAGCAGAGAGTGGGAATAAGACACCTTGATTAAGGACAGCCAAACATGTTAAGGGAAATCTTTAGTGCAGCATTTTAGACTTGTGTTACCTATATTTCTTTATTGCATATAGTATATATATTTTCTCCAATTGGGAACTTTGATTGCTATGCTAATTCTGGAACTTTTCTAAATTGTTCTTATATTGAGCTATACAGCTAACCTGGTGCTGCTTTTCCTTGATGTTTATATAGTTATGAATATAATTGCATACATTTATTATCTACTATTTTGCTATATTGTGTACCAAAGACTGTAAAATACTGTAATGCTTAAAGAAGTTTGTTTCATTGTTACTGTGACTCATTGGGTGGATGTAATATGTAGCAATATGTACCTGCCAAAATGCCTTTGATCAGTTATGTTACATCAAAAAAAAGTATTTAGAGAAGTTTCCTGAAACAAATCTTAACAATATTATTGTTTTTGATAATCATTTAAGATGGTGGTATGATCTGTGTAAAGTGCGGCAACTTTGTTTTTTAAGAGTAATGCTTACATTTTTCTGTGATACTTGAAATGAAATTACATCAAAAGGAAAATTAATGAATTGCAGTTTTAGGCATTGCTTAAAAGTTTTCTATTGCTTCCCTCTACCAGTGAGCTCTTGCCTCAGGAGGAGCCCACACTGGTTGCCAACTAGTCTTAATATTCTTATCCTTTTTGTCCTCCCTCTCCTGGCTTTCTCCCCACTATCCTATTACTCAGAAGTCATTTATGGGTAGTGACCAGGGCCATTAGCAGCTCCATAGTACAACCCATTCATTAAGGTTTTGGTAATTTTATCACTGATCTAACTTATCAAAGTTTTAACACCACATGTGTATTAACCTACCAATGTTTTTAACTTAATATTTTACCTTTATTACATAATCAGTTGTTTCAATTAATTCATATTATCAGCTGACAACCACAATGAACAATGCAGAAAACCAAGAAAGACAATCTACTTACAAGGGAGCTCCCATTACTATATGACTGACTCACTCACTCACACACCAACAGCTGACTAACTAGTTGACTGTTGCCTGTTCTCCTTCTCAATGCCTTCTTTTTTGTGACATCACACCTTTGGTTCAGTTAATACACTATTTTATCTACATTTAATGTGTTAATTATCTTATCACATTAAACCTTACTTCGTTTTATTTTCACAGATACAGTAACAAACATATCTAATAAAACAAACGTTCATTATCATTGCAGAATTACATACCTACCATGATAAAAAATTGCACAAATGAAATTAAAGAAAAATAAATAACAATTACACTTATACCTTTCTCCTCTCCTTCCACTTTTTCTTACATTAATCACTCCCTATTTTTACATCTTGATGCCCTTTTCATCTTTCTTTCCACATATTTTCTAATATTCTCCTCTGAAACTCCTGACTTTGTAAGTGCATCAGCTACTTGTTTTCCCTGGATCCATTGTACCTCCTTGATTTCTCCAGCCTCTCTTATTTCTCTTATGGCAGCAATGTCAATTTTCAATCTCTTACTACTTACACCTGTATTTGATTTGATGACTGTCATCATTGTTTTGCTGTCAGTCTTAACCAATACTTCTAATTTTCTCTCCCCCACAACTTATTGAAATATAACCCTTCTATGCCCTCTCCGAAACTTAAAGCTTCAGCCTCTATGGTAGATTTAGCTATTCGTCTAGGTTTTCTTGAGTTCCACTATATGGTACATCTTTTCTTCCCATCTCTCAGCAATATTATATATCCTAATTGAGTATGTACATCCTCGATGTTACCAAAAGATGCATCTGCAGGTTTTCCTCTTCTAATTCACTCTACACAATTTCTCCCATTATATGCTTGACTTTCCTCACTGCCTTAATTAATTTTCCCATATCTTGTGTGGTTCCTTCTTTGAAAGTTTTACTAAGTTTGCTGGCACTGAATGATATTTTAGGCATGGTATGTAAGGATACCCAATTCATTTGCCCCACTATTGATTTATATTCGGTTTATTCTTTTGCACTCAACACACTATTACCATTGAATCTCTTAGCCTCTGGTTCTTTTATATAATTCACATATCCCCACTGATTAAGACATTTCATTTTCTATCTGTTCTATAATTGCTCCTATATACTTGAACCTCTTGCTTTCTTGTTCTACTTTGAGCTTTTCTCTCAATTTCCCAATGGTTTCCTTCAAAAATGATTCCATCCCTCTATAGCAAAAATCATCTACATGTGTACATAAAATCCCATTCACACTATTTCCGTCTTTCCCCCAAAATATATTTGGCTCTAATCTACTTCTAACACCTCCCAGCTCTTCAACCACCTTCACCACTTTCCCATACCATGCCTTTTTTTGCATTCTTTTAGCCCATACACAGTTTTGTTTAATTTACATAAGCCATTCCAATCTCCTCCACCTGGTGGCTTCAGATATACATCTTGTTGAATTTCATCTGTGTAAATAGGCAGTTTTCACATCCAATGTTTAACAGATCCATTTTTTAAATTTCATTACTGCCAGGCAAAATTGTAAAGTTTCTGCATTGCATGTGTGCATCCTTCTCCCATTCTGCCATCTCCTCTTCAAACCCTCTAGCTACCACCCTGGCTTTACATATCTTTTCCCCTACTTTTAATTCTCATTCACTATCCATCTAGTTAATATAGCTTTTTGTCCTACATCTTCTAGTTCTTTGTATACCTTATTTTCTCTCTGACTTTGCAATTCTTTTTGTTTTGCTTGTATTACTTTTATTTTCAAACTCCAATAATATTTCCTCTTCATCTTCTATCCTCTGAATATTGTATTCTCTCAAATTTATCCAACCTTTAACACCTGACCCCAAGTCTTGCACATTATACAAATCAGACCAATATTTGCTTTATCTTTTCCCAGTCAGGCTTAATGTAGTCTATTCTTCCACTTTTCCTGTATTTTTGTTTGAAGTTCTAACACTCTCCTTTTCTCAGCTTTGGCAACTCTTCCACTAAGTCTTCTTCATCTCTATCTTCCTTCTCTGAGTCCTCAGTGTCTCCTCATTATTTCCTTTGATAACCCATTACTCCGTTTTCTTCCTCTTCTGTATCCAAGATTTGTCCTGTTGTAACCCTAGATCCTTCCTCCCCCCCATGCTACTGCACTGGAGTCATCACTAAAAGACCCATCTTCCATAGCCTTTGACCTCTCTTGATTTCCTAAGGATTTACTTTGAATATGGGTTATGTGTACTCTGGCTATTTCTCTTAATGAAGCCCCATGTTTCACTACTGTTGTTTTTCCTGACACCCCTGCCACCTTTGCAGGTCCTCTCCATTCATTCTCATTTTCCCTTTTATAAAATACCTTATCTCCCATTACTGTTTATGCTCTTATCTTCATATTTAATGCAATTCTAATTTTATTACATGATTCATTCTTAATGAATACCTCTCTTGCTTTATGCATTGCATTTAATGAATCTCTCACTATACTTTCTTCCATTCCTTTCTCTGTGCTAGCACAACTCAAAATCTTTTTCTCCCATTAAATTTTGTTAAGGAGGGATTTTTTTCCAAAGGCCAACTGATTTGGTGAGAAACCACCATTATTCACCAAACTATTTCTGGCACTCACTACCCAACTCAAAGCAATATCTAGATCCATTCCTTCATTATCTCTCATCGTCCTTAACCCATTTAGACCCATGACCAAGACAGCGATTATTTTCTACTAAATTTATATGTAAAGGGGTGTAAATATTTCAAATATGTGCAATTTAGTCTTTTATTCATAATTCTTATAATTATATGGGTGTACTCAAATGAGTACACTGGGTTCATGTGTGAGCAAAATAAGGCTTATTTTGTCCTGCCTAAAATTTGAAACTGAGAAACGTTTAGCTTTATCTATCTTGTCTAACAAATCTTATGCAAACATGAACTTTGATTTTAAATCTTTATTTCTTCGTATGGAGATTTCAAAGCAGTCACGTTCTATGTAAAGGGTTTTGAGACATTTTCTTACAGCTCCAATGGACCCTCACGTGAGAAACGGCACAGCGCAGCTGTTTATCCAGCTTTTTAGGAAAATGCCCTTCTGAGTCATCAACTACACTTTGTGGTACGTTTCCAGGATTATGTGCATGATCATGGACAGATGGTTGCATTTTCTATAAATACTGAGATAGTGCCTTGCAACATTTCTAACAAAGCATAATAAATCCATTGAGTCTGAAGCAGCTGTTCTGTGTATATTCCATGCATTTACCATGCTTACATTCAGCATGTGGGTAAATAGCGCTCACCACAATTTTTATTCCTACAATTGAAATTCTATAAGTATTAGTTGCCTGGTCTAATAGATCAACACCTTCCATTCCAGAATTATAGGAGGAATAAACGTGAGGCATGGAAACATAAATTTTCTTCTTCTCAGAAGTTGACCATCTTTTGACACTATCTAGAGGTGTAATCACATCATAATTTGTTCTAATAGTTACTACGCTGTTATCTATCCACTTGGTTATCAATATTGAATTTTCTGTTTCTAATCGGTAGTTGTAGTGTTTTCTTGTTTTTTTCTTTGTCTTGAGTCAAAGGGAGAAAGGGTTTACCTATGCATTTTCACATACTGTGCCCATAGCTTTGAACCCTAGTTCTTTTAGTTTTACCAGGTCATAACTTGTAAAAAAAAGTTTTCAAAGAACACTATATGGCCGTTGGGATTAGACACATAGCTCAACAACTGCAACACTACTACCTAGAGGCATTCTTTCTGAGCTTTGAGTTGTTTGGTGGTTAGCACCACAATACATGTCAAAAGCATAACAATAGCTGCTGGAACTGCACAGCATCCCATCTTTGTATCCAAAGCGTATGAGTTTTCCATGTATATATTGTTTTTGTAGGATGCCATCCATAATACTTCACCATAGCCTCATCGATGCTGAGATTTCTGGAAAGATCCCCCAATGCCGAAATTTTGAATTCAACAAAGTCATCAGAGGGTGTAATTTGTACATCCTATCACAATTATCGATTGAAGAATTATCTGCAAAGTGAATGTACTTTTTTATTTCTTAAAACCTATTACAGGACATGCATGAAGAAACACATCCGACCCCTACATCTTCATCAAGAGACCACTTAGAAATAAAATATCAAAGAACATTTACAAATCATCTGAAGATATTGTAAATCTATGGTTATTTTTATGTCAAGCAAATAATAATGTTTGAGAAAGAATTAGCCGCAAAACATTATCATCGAAAATGCTTTCAAAATTTTCACTGGACTTTGATCAGAAAATATATCTATAACTTTCCTCCTTCGTTCTTCTTCACCTGCTGTGCTAGGCATGTTGTAACACTGGTTCATTTTCTTCCATTTCAAAGCGGGGCATGGACAATTTCTTTTATTAGCTAGTGGATTTTCATCATTATTGGTTTCATCTTTAATTTTAATCTGACCTGAAAAGGAAGAAGAACATTTCTTGTAGCCATATATATTTATATCATAGTAAAATAGTTATATTTACAATTTTGTTCTTGTATAAGCAGTATGTATTCACTTACCTGCAACTTCTGCAGGCATTTCTTCTGAGGCTAAATTATCATCATCCAATTCTTCATCATCAGTTTCTTCATCTACTCGATCAGGAGGTAATGCAACGATCTTCATTGCATCTGTTCTTAAAGAAGAAGCTAATTGCTCAATAACAATTGGTAATCGATTGTGTGAGTTGGAATAAAAAACATTTGAATTCATTTTTAGTTAACAAAGACTAAGATTTCTACTAAACAAAGTTAAAAAAGGCACAGTAATCCTGAAAAAAATACAGCAATGAATAAATTTGCACACATATTCAAACTCAATGAAGTTCTGCATCCATTGGTGCCCACTGTACTCAATTGAGTACAGTCAAAAATACGCTCAAATTACACCACAAAAGAATTTTTGCACAGCTTAACTATTTTGGGTATCAAATAACACACTAATAAGCTTTTACAAACATATCATTTTGATATGCTAACCCTTCTAGTATTTCTAGTATCATTAAAATGAATGAGAGGATCTGAAAACTCAAGGCAACATTAAAAACAACAAGTGAAATTTGGCAACCATCTGCCCGATAGTGAATGCGCAGCAGCCATCTTCATAAGTGTACTTGAATGGGTTAAGCTCTCTTTAAGTATGCCTACCATTTTTTCACAAAGCCCATTACTCTAGGGGGACTCAGCTGCTGTAGCTAACAATTTAACATTCCACCTTTCCACCATCTTCCTTACTTTTTTATTTTGAAATTTGCCTCTGTTGTCTGAAAGTATCTTTGCTGGCACTCCAAAAAGTGCAAACTACACATCAGATAATGTCTTTATGATCGTTTCCAGTTTCTTTTCCCTATTCCAATGTGCCTGACAATCTCGTTGCCATGTCTACCATCACTAAGAACTTTCTCTCTTCCATCTCATGATGGAACTTACTACTGGTTTTGCTGCATTTCTTTTGTACCTCCTGCATACTTCACAACTTGCAATTAAATCTGTTACCAATTTCTTAACTTCTTCCTTTTCATTTTCATTCAAACCAGCACTCCACTGAGCCTCTTCTTTCAATTTCCATATTTTTTCCTCATTTCCATGACCAAACTGCAAGTGTAACTTCATAATGCATCCCTTAACTTCTTTCCAACTTTTGCTTTTCCAACCCTCAAATAGTAATTCTTCTATTACTCTCATTAAGATAGGTATTCTTAAATGACCCTGCTCATCTTCTCTTAATTTTACTTCCATTTCTCCTAAAGCTTCTATTTTCACATTGTTCATTTTTAAATCTATCATCATACCCATTCTGTTCATAGTTTTCTTTCCTATCAACCAAGGAACATCACCCTGCATGATTTGTGTCAAGTAAAAGTTCTGTCCATTCATTATCATGAATTTCTATCACACCTTTTGACTTGAATGAAGACTTCCTGAAATTGAATACCTTGTTACTCTCTTCCTTAGTATCTTTCAATCTCTTCAGCTCTTTCTTACTCAAATCCACTATAATTTGTGCTAGTCACAATTCTAAACAAACTGTTAATTTAAATCCTGTGTCTAAGATAGTATCAAATTCTTCCCACAGCTCTTCATCTACCTTACTAACTTCTCCTGTAAAGACCCTTTCTTTATTTTTTTCCTTTTCTTGATTAGCCATAGACCTATTTTCTTTCTTTTTATTTAGAAAATTCTGGGGACATTTCCTAACCCAATGCCATTCAGAATTGCATATCACACACACACTGACCTTCCCTTGTCTGTTTATAGGGTTTTCCCTTGTCTGTTTATGGGGTTTCTTCCACCTCTGTTTCCTCTTCCTCTATTTCTATAATTTTCTTTTTTCTTTCCTAATCTTTCAAATATTCTCTTCATAATCTGTGACACTGTCTCTTAGTCCAATTTTCCTTTTCCACAAGCTGCTAGTACCATTTGTTTCTGGTTATCAATGAGATTTGCTTACATGGAAACCCTTTGCTTCTCCTTCAAACATATTTTTACCTATTGCCCTACTGCATTTTAATTCCTCTTTCTCATACCTAATTATGAAATCTCATTGTTTCTCCTGACTCCCTTTCTATTTTGAAATAGCTTTTCATCTTACTATAGTCATCCATTAATGTGTCTAGGATATGCTTCATCTAATTCCTTTAATATTACTTTGTCACCACCTGTCTTCTTAAGCACTTCTCTATTAATTCCTTCTGCTACTTCTAAAGCTTGTCCTTTTAAACTAATTATTATTTCTATTCCAGGATATCTTACATCTTCTCTACAAACAACTAACCAATCTTTTACTTATCCCCCACTAAACTGGGGACACTCCCTCCTCCATCTCCATTCCACTATCACCTTTGCACCCACCATATTTTTTTTTCCTTGTTAGCTGCTCATCCATTTACTGACCCAACACCAAACCAATTGTTAGGCCTAGCTTATTGTAATATATTAGCCTAGGCTAATGTAGTCTAAAATAATGAGGCTAGCCTATTGTTTACCCTTAGCCTACCAACACAGAATGAACCATGCTCTGCTACCAGTTGATTTAACTTATCAAAGTTTTAACACCAAACTACTAATGTTTTAACTTAATATTTTACCTTTATTACAGAATCAGTTGTTTCAATTAATTCATATTATCAGCTGACAACCACAATGAACATTGCAGAAAACCAAGAAAGACAATCTACTTACAAGGGAGCTCCCATTACTATATGACTGACTGACTCACTCACACACCAACAGCTGACTAGCTAGTTGACTTTCGCCGGTTCTCCTTCTCACCACCTTCTTTTGTGATGTCACACTCTTGGTTCCGTTAATACACTATTTTGTCTACATTTAATGTGCTAATTATTTTATCACATTTGAACCTTACTTCGTTTTATTTCCACAGATACAGTAACAAATGTATCTAACAAAACAAATGTTCATTATCATTGCAACATTACACGTACCTACCATGATAAATGAAATTAAAGAAAAATAAATAACAATAACAATCAATCACAAGCATGGGTAATGAAATTGAATTAACTTTGAACATATAATAAGTGATAATGATGAATGAAAGAGTGGATGGTCATTATTATAGAGCCTTACCTGCCCCAGTATCCACTTCCCTCTCCATTGAAAACATTGCCCTTTACAGATAATAAGCTTGTTACCCCGAGATATCCCATTCTACAGCAGTACTATCACTATCTCTTGCCTCCTTCCAAACTCTACAGCAGATTCTAGTGTGGATTCCCAGGTCCCCTTGAAAAATGCAGGTTCTCTGCTCTCAATGAGATAGTGGCACAAGGCAATCAAATATTTATCCTCAGGATCAAATCTCGTAAAATTGCAGGGGAAGTGACAGGTTTAGGCAGGGAAGTGTGGTCATGATTGGTGAAGTTAATGGGCACCAAAAAGCTTCATTTCTTTGCAGCCATTTTGCGCTGCCAATGGTGCCTCCTTCCAAACTCTACAGCAGATTCTAGTGTGGATTCCCAGGTCCCCTTGAAAAATGCAGGTTCTCTGCTCTCAATGAGATAGTGGCACAAGGCAATCAAATATTTATCCTCAGGATCAAATCTCGTAAAATTGCAGGGGAAGTGACAGGTTTAGGCAGGGAAGTGTGGTCATGATTGGTGAAGTTAATGGGCACCAAAAAGCTTCATTTCTTTGCAGCCATTTTGCGCTGCCAATGGTGCCTCGACTGGTTTACTGCATGGTTGGTTTATAATCTTTCTGGTAAAGATACCCTTGTTGGATCTCACTTAGTCGTAACAAATGCTGCATTGTCTTGGGTATGGAGGGGAACACCCATTGGTAGTTCTCTTTGCCCTACATGCTTTAGCCATCCTGTTGCTTTGGGTGCATAAGCTCAAAAATGCTGCCATCATGTCATGTATGAAATTCAATGGGGCTGCACTAATATGATGTTCCAACTGCCAAGGAGTCTGCCCAGCCTTCTCTCAAGATTACATACACCACAAATTTTAGGAGATCCAAATTTGCATCCTTACAATCTTTATTTGCACACAAAACACCTATGTTAATGGAAGCCAGACTAGGTGACTTTTATGCTGCTGGCTTAAGATCCCTATCCTTTCGTCCTTCAAGTAACTTCCAGGTGTCCTGAGCAACCCCATATGATTTTAGCCAAGCCACTCCTTTTAAAAGTTCTCAAATTCCCCTGCCACCTTCCATGAAAGTATATATGCCAGTACTCACCCACCTCCTACCAAATTCTCACCCTAGGCCCAAGAGGAAAATGTGCAAGACTCGCCAACCATCCCCACAAAACAATTCACAGAAGCTCCAGCTGACTGTTAATGGCATAGCTATGTATGGCCAATACAGTTCGACAACTCTTAATTCCTACTCCTTGCACCTGCCAAGAGCCAATAGAGTTCCACAACTCTGAACAACCCCTACTCCTTGCACCTGCAAAAATCCCAAAACTATGTGTCATCAGCTCACACATCCAACAATTGCTCCACCTGATGGTTGTTGAAAGGCTTTCTCTGCTACTTCCGCCCCTATAAACAGACCCCTCCACCCTGATGAACTAAATAGAGCCAAGAGTGCTTGCTAGGCTGGTGGATACGATGTCAGACTTCCAGCATCAAGGCACAGGTTCATTCCCAACAAGCTCAGACACAAAACCTTGAGTATTGTTATGAGGTGGCCACCCATTAGGTAGATATGCTGTTACTCAGCCTCTTGGGGTATAAGCTCTACATGCATCATGCACATATCCAATCAGAACACTATTATTTCCCTTCACAGTACAACATAGCCACTCTCCTCTGTTCAAAAACCCTGCTGATAGAGTACTAGTGTCCCTTACACTCGTATCCACATACCCTTCATATGGAATGGATCCCACCTGGGGATCACAAAAAGTTCCACCATTGTTTGTTGGTGTAAAAAAACCCTCAAACAATTACACTCAGGCACTTTCCTGCCCCAATGAGGGCCAGTTCCTGGTGCCTTCGTGCTCACTAGAATTGTCATGCTGATCTTTATATACATTTTAATTATCTGATTGGGGATTCTCATCTACAATGCGAGGGGCAAATGGCACTACCTACCTACTAAATACAGCCATGGTCCATCTCCACAGTATGATAGGGAAAGGAGGCACCTGAGTTGCCATTCACTTTTTACCCTTCATACCTGGTACTAACTTTTTCATGCCTTCAAATCCTAAACCAACCACTCCAGGCACCACTGGCAGTGCAAAGTGGCTGCCAAAAATTAAGCTTTTTGGTCCCTATTAACTAAACCCCTGCCTAAACCTCTTCCCTTCCCCTGCAATATTACACTCTCCTATAAAACCATTCCCCCTACCCAACAGAGCTTGACCCCATCTCCACTAGCTGTTGCCCTCTTATGTACCAGTAAGTCCAACTTTCTATTAACCAAGTAGACTTGGTTGAATATCAACAGCTTCCATCTATCAACCAGAGGAATTTTCTCCAAATCATGCCAACCAGAAATCTTCCCCATTTCCATCAAAGACCAGGCTTTGGATGCTCTGTGTACCATCTGCCTGTCTGAGCTTCTTATTTTTAACCAAAGCCTATCTCGGTCCCCTCACAATCTGGATGCTAAAATATGAAGTCCACAAAACTGGCCATACTAGAGCTTTTGCTCACATTGATTTACCAGACTAAATGTACCCACCAGGTGTATTCCACACTGCATTTCTAAGAATGACCTAGAGAGAGTTTTGACTGAGTATCTTTCCACAAGCCACAGCATATAGAGCTATCCTTGCCTATACACTGACCACTCAAGAAGTCATGGTCACCTTATGGCTAAGTAACTTGCCCAACTTTATACAACCTGTCAGCACCACTCAATATTCTCACCATCTGCTCCAGGTTCTCCACCTCCCATCATTATTTCCCATAACTTCAACATCTTGCACCTGGAGAAGATTGTCCAATTTGCTGTTCAACAGCCCAAAACCATCATAAGCTGTCCTCCACCCTCCTTTCCACTCTTAATCCTTTTCTTCTCACTGCTCTCCATTAAAACTTTATTTGCATCACTGATTTGTACAAACCTGTAGGTACAAATCAATGATCAATGCCAAAAATAATCTGCCTCTTTGAAAGATTGCTTGAAGCTTGTCAGAAAGATGCGAAGAAATATTTTGAGTCAGTTCCCTCAGATTGAAGGGCTAATTTTCCCTCACAAGTTTCTAAAGGTGTTTATATTTTATTACAGCTACAAGAGGATTATATCCTTTTGAGGTTTCTTTTTATTTAAATTTGACTATGTACAGTTTCATAAATATGGGAACTATCTACCATTTTTTAATATGTAATTAAATTTACAATTTGCATGATAGATAAGTAATGTCTAATTCTATTATGGCCTTCTCTATATTGTGTAAATATTACTATATATAATTCTTTTTTTAAGTTTTGAAATATGTCTAGTGTTGTAGTAAATTTTGCTGAATTATAGAATAATAGTTCCTGTGTCTGATTATTTTCATATAATTTAACTATATTTTTACCTTACTTTAGGTATCTACTGCATGTAGGGGTAGCAACCATGAAAAAATTCCAATGTTTGAATCCCCCTCCCCCATTTTTCAGGATGCTTCTGATACTTAGACCCATTTCATCCCTTCATTCTCTTATCATTTTAGATAGACTTGAAATAGGTTTCTTATGTATTCCTCAAATTTGTCTTTTCATTCTCCTCAATTGGATGTAATAACTGGTTATTTTGGGGGCTGGTTGGTTCTGTCTTTTAATTTATTATTAATATTTCTTCAATTTCTTTTCTTTACCTTTTGCTTATATCCTCCTGACTGGTCTCGGGTACATGTGAATTGCCGGTGATTTTCATTTTTGTGCATTTCATTATCCAGGCTAAAGATATTATGATTGACACCCACCTCATACTTGGGATGGATTGATGCACACAGACTTGTGGAATATCTGATTTGGAGGAGGGTGGCCACATCCATTTTATTTGACTCTTGGCTGAAATGAAATGGGAGAGAGGAATGACAGGGCAATGTCTCAGGAAAAACAGAAGCTTAAAGGCTGTGGTGGGAACATTGGGAATCATCAGGAAAAATGGACCTCATTGCATTGGGAGCTGATTGGGACAAGCATAATGAGTTTTCTTCTGGTACACTTCTTACCAATGATGTCTATCTGTGTGGAGACAAAAGTTTAAATGTGAGACCTGAACTACAGGTTCCTGTTGTAGTGCTCATCTATTCTAAAATTCCCCCCCCCCAAAAAAAAAAATGAGAGCTAAAAATTTTCTTTGGAATAACTTTTTGTTTAAACTTCTGGGTAAATTAAGGGCTGAGATAAGTCTTTATAATTTTAGGGAGATGCCACTCGCTCTACGCCGCGTGCAGTGCATTACTCGCCTGTACGCGCGCCCCCGGCGCCTCCCTCAGTCGCCAACAGCTTTCACTGCATCCGCAGCTGATCTCGATGGTGCCTATGCCGCCGAGAGACGCCAGTCATACCCTAAGCCCTTTGGGTTTAGGGTCAGAAAACTCCTTCGAGAGGTAGATATAGCTCTCGGGCCGGTGGCGCCCCTGGTTCTGCCCAGGATGCCACCCTGGAGGGTACCACATTTGGCTATTTGTCGCCACGCCTCTGCTCCCAAAGCTTGTACAGCGCCGGGAGTACTGCGTTCGACCTTTTTGGAGCACACCTCGTGTCACGCTGGAACCGTGCCAGTGTATACGGATGGCTCCAACTTCGAAGAGTGTGTTGGCTTCCACGCCGTATCCCCTCAGTTTGAAGTAAGCGTGGCTCTGCCAGGCCCTGCGTCTGTCTTCACGGCCGGGCTGGTGGCAATACATCACTCAGTACGGGAGATTACGCGACGTGCCCGGTTCAGAGACCAGATTGTGATCTATAGCGACTCACAAAGCCCCCTGATTGCTTTCGGGGCATTGGAATCTCCGCATCCTCTGGTTCGCGATATCCGTTACGCCACGGTTTTGGCAAGCCGGGCGGATGTCGAGACAGGGATGGGTTGTATGCAGATCACTACCGCCCTATAGCTCTCACCAGCTGTTTGAGTAAGTTGCTGGAAAAAATGATATTGGAGCGCCTAAACTGGTTCCTAGAAACCAATCACCTCTCTCCATTTCAATGTGGCATCCGCAAAGGTCATAGTACCCTTGACCTACTAGTACGTTTCGAGGGATCGGTCCGGAAAGCTTTCTTATTAAACCACCGAGTCCTGGCCATATTTTTCGATATTGAGGATGCCTACGACACAACATGGAGATACGTCATCTTGAAGCAGCTATACGTCTGGGGGATGAGAGGCCTTTTACCTTCACTTATTCAAAGTTTTTAGCATCTCGATCCTTCAAGGTACTTGTTGGAGACGCATACTCTGACCTGCAACCCCAAGAGGAGGGAGTTCCTCAGGGCAGTGTTTTAAGTGTCTTATGTTTTATAATTGCCATCAATGATATTATTTCGTCTCTCCCAGAGGCTGTATCGGCAACTCTGTTTGTCGATGATTTAGCACTATACTGTTCCTCACCTTGCCTTCCATCAGCAGCGCGTCGGCTACAACTGGCGATCGATGCTGTATCCAAAAGAGCATAACTACTTAAAGGATTCCGCTTTTCCACGAACAAAACCAAAGCAATGTATTTCCACCTAGGCAGAGGGGTTCTTGTTCCGCCATCTATCTCCCTACAATGCGAAGATATAGAGTTCGTCTCCGAGTTTCGGTTCCTTGGCATAACTCTCGATCTAAAGTTATCCTGGTTACCACACCTACGCCGACTTCGAACAGGCTGTGTGCGGGCTCTAGACATTTTAAAAGTCCTCTCACACACTTCGTTGGGCAGTGACCGACAAATATTATGGACATTATACACAGCCCTCGTTCAATCCAAATTGGATTATGGCTGTCAAATTTACTCATCGCCTGCCCTTCAGCCCTTAAAATGCTGAACCCCATTCGAAACCTCGGAGTTCGCCTTTCTAGTGGAGCCTTCCGTACTTCTGTCACCAGCCTTTATTGCGAGAGTGGGGTACTCCCTTTGCCCTACCATTGACTTCAAATCTGCATGCGATACCTCTGCCGAGTACAGCAAGCCCCTGTATCAGAGGTCTACAGATGCCTGTATGCTGCCCAATCAACGGCGGCATAAGTTGCCATCTTTACCCCGCCCTTTGAACCTTCGCATAGGAGATCATCTCTCTACCTGGGTGCTCCAAGGGTCCTTACCCTTCCATCCTTACTGGCCCCTAGTTGGCGTGCTCCTCTCCCCACACTATGTACCAACATGTGGAGCCTGGAGAAGTCCTCCATGGACCCTCGCATCATGAAGAACCTGTTCTTAGAGCATTCGATCTCACACAAACAATGCTGCCTACTATACACGGATGGCTCTAAGTCGGACGGTGGCGTGAGTGCCGCAGCCATCTACCCAGGAGGAGAATTCCTAACTCTATCTTTGCCGCCAGCAGCATCCATTTTTACCGCTGAACTTTCAGCAATCCTTCTAGCCTTTAGACTCATCCAAATTTTAGCTTTTAGTGATTTTGTCATTTTTTCCGACTCAAGGAGTGTCTTACAGTCCATTAGATCTTTTAATGCGTCCCATCCCCTAGTCACAGAAATTTGCAACTGTCTGATCCAAAATGCGTCCCGATATAGAATTACTTTTTGCTGGGTCCCTGGGCAACGAGAGGGCTGGGCGGCTCAGCACATTCTGTGTCCCCTGAGAACTCTGCTCTGCCTTTTAGGGACTACTTTCCTTCAATAAGAAAATATATTTTTCAACTGTGGCAGAATGAATGGGATGACTGTTCATCATCCAAACTATACAAAATTAAAAATTCTATTCGCTCTTGGCCCTCGAGTCGTCATAGAATGCGCTCGTTGGAGGTGGCCCTTTGCCGAGTTATCCCCTCAACCTTTTTCCTACCCACACTTAGTATCATGAGCACTGTTCTCTTCTGGACAGAGTTCGGTTTACTAGCCATGGTTATTTAGTGGACTGCTTGCCATCCTGGGATCACCTAGTACCAGGGTATGATAATAATAGGTGATCATCCACCCTACCTCTTAGTTGACTTGCCTATCTCTACTTCTCTTATTTACATACCCGCCTACCCCATTCCAAACTTGCTCTTCTGTCTACAGAGGTTCTGGCTGTCTGACACACTATGATCTTCTTATGAGTCTTTAGTTGAGTTGCAGTGTACACTGTGAGAGCTGAAAGCCCGCTGACGGGTGTGTTAGGCCGTCGACTCTGCTCACCACCTTCCAGTAGATATATAAGGTGGCTATGCCAACACCATCCTTTATGGTTAAAACTCAAGGACAATTTCACCTGAATGGCAGACCAGAGTATGGTCCTATGGAGACTTTTCTCTTAACCCCCCAAAGCATTGGAAGGTCATAGTATCTACTTTCCATGAACTCTTATTTTCTATACTATGGTTACAAGAGAAGGCAATAGTGGGTGACTAGGTGAATGGAGATCCACCTCTAAGCGTAGCATCCTCCTCCTTAGGTTCAGGGAGAATAAGGTAAAACAAAACAGCTTCAACTGTTTGAGGGGCTCCCCTCTCACCATTTCTAAGTGGCAAAGGGTCTTCCCCTTCGCCATCTTTGGAGCCGGCCTCAAGCAGCTCCACCTCGGACAATGTGTCTCCCCCTTGTGCTTCCCCAGGGGTCCCTCCAACCCTCTTTCACCTGAGAGGAAGTTTACTCCTCTCCCAAATCTACAGATGCGATGGCTTCCACCTCACCCTCTTCTTTGGAAGCGCCCAAGGGCGACTCCATCTCTCCACCAGTCCTCCCTTTCCTATCGCAGGTAACTCCCATGAGAGCAATTAGGCAGCCTAAAATCGACCGCTCCCAGTGGGGTAGGAGTGGCTTGATAGGGTCAACTCACTTAGGGGGCAAGGCAAAGCATGGCCCGTAGTCCTTCCGTTTTAACAAACCAATTTATTGGCACCTACAGGGAGGCATAAGAGCTCATACATGGAGGAGCAGCAGGGGGTCGGGGTGTCTGCCCCACTCTCTCCCGAAGATGAACCAGGACAATGAGTCCTCGATTGTGATCTGTGAAGCCTTTGGGAAGATGGCCATAGACATGATCCCAGATCAGACCCAGCCACATAAGGCAGGATCTTCCATGGGGGTGACCCTGGGCTTTGTGCCAAACACCGAACCTGAATCCACGCCTGTGAAAGCATGTATATCCCCCCCCACCCCGAATCACACGGAGAGGAAGCACCTCTTCCACCCTTTGACAGCCAAGACCTCGTTTTCAGAGAAGGATCTTGCTGAGCCCGATCCGTCCGTCGGTGGGAAGAAGCTGGTTCATTCCTTACACTCCTCTGCTAAAAAGAAAAGTAAAATAAAGAGGACTAAAGGTTCCTCTCCCTCTGCAGGGGCGCCAGTAAGAGACTGCTCCGGTGCCATTTCGGAAAGCAACCAAGATAAAATTGTGTGTCCGATGCCGAGGCGCCCTCAGATGGGGAGGCTCAGACAAACGACCAAAGCTGTAAGTGCGCTAAAGGGAGCTTCGATTACGTCGGAGACGCTCATTGAGACACTAGCTGGCGTTTTCGAGCCCTGTGGCTTCAAAAACTTTGTGGTTGTTCGCTCCATAGATGCAACATGGTCCATGAGAGGAAAGCATTAGCTAGTTAGTTGGTAAATAGCTGAAAACTGACCCGTTTCCTGTACTTGAACTTCCTGGCGAATGCGTCGGCCCCTTTCGATACGGCTATAATTAGTGCCTTCGGATAGTTAATAGCTCTCCGGTGAGTGTGACGACTAACTCTACCATGAACTTTGTGAAAGGAGTGGTTTATGCGAAGGAACTTGAACTACTATTTATAATACATCACCTTAGAGCCGGCCGAAAATGTGGCAGTCAAGGTCGAACGTCTGATGAGAAAACAGGAGCCACGAGACATTCCTGTACTATTCGTCACCTTCGACCGTCACAGGCTCCCTCATTGGTGCGTGCCGGTTGGTATCGCTACCACGTGAATGCATTCTTGTCTGCCGCGGTGATGCTCGTGTAAACGTGCAAAGCCTGATTTACCCGACGACAGCACTCAAGGCTGGGCGGGTCGTCTCGGAGACGATGGATCTTCCAAGAAGGGGCCCTACACACCAAAACCTTTCGAGACGGATGGAGCCAAAGACTCATAGCGAGTCTAACTTTACACTATAAGTCCTGGAAAGCGACAGCGCCCTTTTCGGCCAAAAGTGCTCGTAGTTCTGCCTCGGGGAAGCGTACGGCCATTCCCGCGACGTTCTCTTGGTAGTGTGTCCCTGCATTTCCTCCGAGCTAAGCCCGAAAGGCATATTCCTTCAATGGAATTGCCGCGAACTCCATCCAGACCAACTGGGAGATGCTGCGGTGTCTCGTCTCCTCCCCTTCCCCGTTAACTATTGTTTTGCCGATGACCACGCTAGGCAAACATGCCCCCGGCCCCCCTCCCTCCTGATGGGGTATAAAGGTTTAGGGGTCGGACAGGAGGATGCGCGATTTAAACCCTGCGTGATGTGTCTGTTCTATTTTCTATAAATACCTCCTTTCAGGCAGTAGCACTGCAGCTGCACTTTGATAGAAGGTATACTGTTATTTCTGCTTACATTCCACCGTCCGCTGACTTCGACGCGGGGTACTTCCGCTGCGTCGTGGCACGGTTGCCGAGGACCTTTCTCTTCCTCGGGGATTTAAAGGGTAGACACCCCATCTGGGGAGACGATCATTCCCAGCACTCATTTTCTTGACGATCTGGAGATAGGTGTTCTAAATGTGGATGAATTTACGCATCGCTGCCTGAGAACAGCTTCATTTTCCTGCGTTGCTTTATTTCGGTTCTCTCCGGATGCACAGCCTGATTTTGAGTAGGAGGCTATTTGATGACTTCCATGGAAGTGTTCACTTTCCCATTCAAATATCATTTTCTAGACCACTGCCGCCTGAAAGAAAGGCCACCCTGTTGGTACTTGGAGCGGGTGAGGTGGTCCGCATTTCAGGAAATGACATTACTATGTCTCAGTCGAGAAGTTTAGGTCAGTGAATGAGGCCGCTTAGTTCTCCGGCAACCTTATCGCCGTGGGGCTAACAACTATTCCTAGAACATCTAGCCTTTTTTTCACGCTGAACGCTTCCTTGGTGGTCAGCCGAGTATGAGACAGACCTCAAGAATCGTTATGTCTACATGCGCTATAAGCGCCGCCTCAACGATTTCACTGTGGGTGAATTTCGTCGAGTTGGGCCAAGGTTCCCCTATATTCCAAAGCACGCCCTCCGCTCTTCCTGTTGGACATACGTGTCCACTTAACCGGAAGACTCTTCTCCCAGAAATGCGGAAGCAAGTTTTCGCAGGACTTCCATCCTTTTTTCAAAGGAAAATGGGATCGCAATCTCTGACCCCGCGCGTTGAGTCTTTCGTGACCGCTTTCTCTACATTCTCTACCCAGGATGCTGCTCCGTCAGCATTCAATTCATATCGCTGAAGGTCGCCGACTGGACTTTTACCTCCAGAGGCGCAGAACCCTTTAACGCAGGAGGGGCTGAAGGCCCCCTCCCCCTAATTTGTTTTTTAATTAGCCTATAGTGAAAAGTGACGTTACCAGGTGCGCATCCGCCCCCCAATTTTGTTCCTTCATTAGCCCATATTGAAAAGCGAACGTCGCTACAATATAACAAGACGTGGGAAGGTGAACTGACCAGCTTCCACTACGTCTTCAAGAATGCAGAACTCCAGAAGATCGATTTGTCACATCACACCATTCCTGTGCCTCGAGTTTTTAAGTGGGAAACAACGAGCGAGCATAACCGGTTTGAGTACTACACTCTTCCGGTCGGTTTCAACATCAAACATCTCGGTGCCGCCAACGGAGATGTTGCTGCTTTATTGGAGTCAGCAAAAGTCTACGAGGCTGACATCGAGGCCTTGAACCTCGTCAAGGCGGAAAGAGAGTAGTAGTTTTTGTCAACAATCAAGTTTGACCTCGTTGGAGATGCTTTTGCCCACGCCTGGACTCGAATGTATCGGTACCTGGCCAGGCTCCTCCAAGTTCTGATTACATTCCCAGTGTTGAACGCGGAGACCGAGCGTTCATTTTCAGGCATGGAGCGACGGAAAACTTAAGGAATACTATCGGTCAACAAGAGGGAAAGGCCCTCCAATGACCTTCCGTATTTTGTGATAAGATGATAACTGGTTATTGCACTGATAGTTCCCGATGGCTCAAATCACTTACATGTTCCTTTGAATGGCTATTCAGGCTTCTGTCACTAGATGGCGCCACCTAGCGCTAAATCCGATGGCAGATTTGAAGTCTCCCGGGTGAATAACCATATATCCCATGGTCATATAAGCCATTTCATGTCTCTAAATTGGTACAATTGAACTTTACCCCTTTAAAAAAAAACGATGCCTAGACCTGGCGCTTCGTCGCAGGTAAAAACGCCTCAGTGGCCTAGCGTTCTCTGTTCAGAATGAAATTGATGTTAAAATAGACAGCGTAATCAATTGTAATTGCCCAAAGGAACAGGAGGTCGACGTTCATGTGAAATACCTTTATGGTATTTGGTTATTAGTGGGATTGATTTTAATGTATAAATCAGCCTAGAGAGCTATTTGAAAACCATTACTATAAATTTGTTGAATTGAATGGAATAGTCGTCTGCTAATATTTAGGCCTAACGACTGACGTGAATTGAATTTGGTAAACTTCGGGCAGAGGTTTGTAAGAAAAACGGAAAATATATAAAATATATATATTTACAAAATCAACGAATGCACAATGAGAGAATTGAATTAGGAAATAACTAGTGAGTGGTTATTACAATTATATGGATGAATGATATAATTAAATTGATAATTACTAAGGAAACCACGTAATGCAATGTATGAAAGTAATGAAAAGTAGAGTGAGGTAAGGTATGGTAATTATGATGACTAAGATATGGTAACTAATTATGATGACTATGACGTGGTAAAGTAACTATGATATGGTATTTATGATGTACTGTGAGTTGGGCTCTTGATTCAAAGTAAATTGGAACACGAATGGATGGGTGACTGCTTCAAAGATGGCAGCTAAAGGCGTGCGTTTGTTTGTGTGTATTAGTAAAAGTAGGTGTTACCGAAAATAATGTATTTTGTAATATATAATTGCCATCCAAAGAAGCTTCATGATCGAGAAACCGTCGAGGATAGCTACCAGCGCTACTCACCGAAGCAAAATGCTCACCCAGATCTTCGCTAACCAACCGGCAATCCGACACAAGCGAGCCTCCGATATCTAGAGTGTGGATGGCATGACCAGCGTAACGACCACGGATCTTATTGCCCCGCTTCCAAGCCCGAGTCAACGACGTGGACGAAGAGATGGAAGATACCTACCGGCGCCAAGACTCACGGAGGTTCCTCTGGCGGATGGCACGAGCCTGGTTCCGATTGAGTCTATTCGAGACGGTCGGGTTCTGTCTATAACGCGAATGGGCCAACTGATAATCAGAAATAGCCGACGCTCAATCTCTCGACCACCAGGGGATGGTGGAGGGCCCCGCAACATGGCACCTCCGCAGAACAAAGGGCTCAGCAGCCTCGAAAATATTAGACCGCTGAATCAACGGTATCGAAAGAACCCCGGGTGGTATCAATAAAGGAAGCCTCCCGGAACCCAACTCAATTTGCTCGCTGCAGATCCCAACGAGGAGGGAGGGAAAGGCACGGGCCAGGAAGGGCGGCTGACAGGACGATCGGGAAGTGATCACTCCCCGAAATCGAGGAAACAGTTGAGCGAACAAAAGGACAGGTTTATAGCACTAAAAGAATCCGTTTGAACATGGTAAGATGTAAAATCGCCGGAATCAGATAATAAGAGGGACTCAACCACTCCTCTCCGCTGATTACGGGCAGTAACACCCCAAGATGGGTGGCGAGCATTGAAATCACGAAGATATAAAAACTGGGTAGGTAACTGACTTGTGAGCTCTAAAAGGTCAGACCGACTCAAATTAAAATCGGAGGGTATGTAGAGAAAACAAACAGTTAAAAGCTTGGAAATAGAAACCCTCGTAGAAACAGTCTGCAAGGTACGGAGGGGAAATTAAAAGAGAAGCACCACCATGGGACACGCCCCCGGTGGGTGGGATGAAATTAAACACCGGAAAGGGCGAGTCACAAGCCTTTTCTTACAAACAGACCACCAAGGGCCGAACGCTAGAAGGCAAGAGCTGGAGTTCCTCTCACTGGGAAGGAACCCATTTACAATCCCAGTGTAGGATGACACATTACTGTCGTCTCGATACCAATGTCGGGATTCTAGTGATGGAAACCGTCGAAGGTTCACGATGAATAGAAGACCTAGAGGTCACAAGGGACAAATCACCATGAGCTGGGAACGTACACGGTACGGACTTGGAGGCGGGAAGCGACAGCTGAGAGCCAGACCGAACCCCCAACGTGTTCGTCTCATGTCCCGGAGGAAAAGGAAGATGGACGAGAACTCCGATCCGAAGAAGATGGATAGAGGGTGAGAAGGGAACATGGTCCGATGGTAAGGAGGGTATTGGGTCAGATGGAAAGGAAAGAACGGTCAGAGGTTGAGGAGGAACAGGGTCAGAAGGAGGCAAGGAAGATGGAACTGGGTGAACCTCCGCCCTCACAATGACCGATGATACTACCGGGGAGGAGAAGGCACCAAAACGGAGGGCACCTCAACATCCGACTCGGGGACCAAACAAGCCTAATCAGAGGCAGCGCGCTTGGACTCCGAACGGGGTGAGGAGGAAACCCTTTAGTTTGAGATGAGGCAAAGGAACAGCGGGGCCAGACGCCTGGAGGAACTGCCAGGTATCCTCCAACGTTACAGCTCGGTCCGTCTCACGATCCGGGGACAGATGGAAGAACATGAGAAGAGACCAAAGGCAATAGAGGAACCGAAGGCAAAGGAGAAGGAGCAACAGAGGGACTGCGAGGAGAAGACAAATAAGGAATAGGACAGCGGGAACTTGCCTCACGGAGAACGTCAGAGAAGAGGGGGGCGAGCTGCCCCCGCACCCTACCACTGCCCTCAAGTAAGTATATCCTGAGGGAGTCCAGAAGAGCCAGGACCTCCTCCTCAAAAAGGAACACTGGACAAGAACGCGAAGCTGCGCTATGGGAACCTCCACATTTGGGCAACATTCATTAATCCCACAAGATGAGTCATAGTACGCCAACGCACAGGCCACGCAGTAACGAGCCTGCCTACAATTGCTGCTCATATGGCCAAACTGGTGGCAATTAAAACAACGTCTGTGGAGTTTGACATAACGGGATACAGGGACACAAATATAACTATTATAGCAAAGCCCTTTGGGCATTCCTATAATAAAATACTCCTGGGAAACTTAAATATATATATTATGTATAAAATTCAAATCATTCATGTATTTTACTTAACTTTTTGCAATTCATTTATATTATGTATAGTATATGGTTATTCATATGATTTATTTTCTATTAATAAATCAGCCTAAATAGCGTTTCGAAAACCATACCCATAAATTTGTTTGATGGAAGTTGTCGCCTGATAGTTTTTAGGCCTAAGACGAAAGCGAAATAAAATTTTGAAATAGTGAACTGGGTTTTGAGAAAAACATTTAAACAAATATAAAAATATTCATAGAATCAACGAATGTACAATGGAAAAAAGTTGGATTAGGTATACAATGTAAGATATGGTAAATTATGATATACAGCAACAAGATGCGAAGAGAATTAAAGTACGTGAAATAAATATGGAATGATATGGTGACTGATGGACTGTGAATAAGGGGCTGCAATATGAGAAGTAAATATAATTAGGACCTACTATCGTATGGTCATTTGCAAAGAATTGTGAGAGAAAGTAGAATTAACTATGTATGATTTGTTTGGAGGTAAATGACTAATTGTAGAAGGAATGATTACCGACCTTTATACGAAGAATGGCGAGAGTTGAATGGGAAAGAATATTGTTCAATTTTGGTGAGCTGAAAGCGTGTGTTTGTTTGTTTGTGTGGGAAATTTTAAGAGATGATGTTTGAAACAGTAGTACGTTATGTGGATTGACAAGTAAAATAAATGAATTAATTAAGTTGTACATAAAATATGATTAATTTACAAAAGTTAAGTAAATTAATTGAACGATTAAATTGACAAAGTTAAAGAATTGCATGATATGAATTTTACATAATAATTGATATATATATATATATATATATATATATATATATATATATATATATATATATATATATATATATATATATATATCCAGGAGGTTTTTATTATAGGAATGCCCAGAGGCATTGCTATATATGTAACCTTTAATAATTAAATCATTCCGTGACGAGAAACTGATTTCATTTAACGCACAGATAAAAACATCTCTTAGAAATTCACGGACATCCAAACAAAAGGATTTTACTACTTGTGAAATAAAGCGAAATCACTCTCTCACTTGTATTTTCCTCGACGTCATATTAAGGTCAGTTAAAAACTTCCTTCTTCCTTTATTTTCTAAAATCACCCCATACTGAGAGAGACCCTAATTCTCATTCACACTTTCATTACAGCCGCAATTCACTAATTATAGTCGCTACAGCAAAACGATTACATTTGCTACATCAAAATCATTTCCACGTTCAACATCCATTTACAAAATTTATACGGCACACTTAATCTCGATCCGTAAAGTTATTTACAACTCAAGTTCAACCTTGCCTAATTTAACGTAATTCAACTTATTATAATCTGTTTTGTTAATCTCTAATATATATACTATTTTCTTTAAGAATTCGTTGCATTTATTTTCCATCCCACGTGAGAGATATTTTATTATTTTTTTTTTAATAGATCATCTGGCGACTGAATACTTGTGCATTTGTCACCGTATTAAAAACTGCATAGTACTAAGCTACTTTAAAATAAGATGAAAAGAAACCGAAAAACCAAACCCAACAATTAAAAATAAAAAAGGAAAAGGCCACGCGCAGAAAGCAAGCAACTGCGTCGGAGGGAGGTCCCCCCGGCTGAGGAACGTGCGACCTATAAAGAAAACAACAAGTTAAATAAAAGGGATGAGGCTGACCCCCCCCCCCCACCAGTCACAGTGCACGCACTCGTCCCCGAGTAAAAGGGACAGGCGGGAGCGACCGCGCCCATCCAAGTACCGGGAAAGGTAACGTGCGCGAAGATCACCTAGACTGGGACATTCAGCAATATTGTGCCAACCAGTCTGAAGGACAAAGCAGTCTTCACAGTAGAGCGCTGGCGAGCGCTCCATCAAATGGCGGTGCGTCCCGCGAGTGTGCCCAATTCTGAGACGACAGAAAGCAACGTGAAGCCTTCGTGGCATTGGGGGGTAGGTCTATGGGAACAGTCGAGGCGCAATGGCACGCAACTTTAGGTTACCTTCCACCGTCTCCCATCTTCTTTGCAAAGCAGCCTGAAGAGCTGCCCGTATTCAGGCTATGTAGTAGGTATGAGGAAGAGCGAAACGCTGGTCCGATCGCAGAGTCCTCGTGGTCTCTTTGGCGCCCTCATCGGCGCGCTCATTCCCTGCAATTCCTATATGTCCAGGAACCCAGCAGAAGATAATCTCGACATCCACCCGGCTCACCAAAACAGTGGCGTCACGAATATCGCTAACCAGGGGATGCGGAGATTCGAATGCCACGAGAGCACTCAGGGCACTATGTGAGTCGCTATAGAACACGATCCGGTCTCCGAACCGGGCACGTCGCGCAATTTCTCGTACCAATGGTGTATTGCCACCAGCTCGGCCGTGAAGACAGACGCAGCACCTGGCAGAGCACCGGTAACTTAAAAGAGACAGGGAACACGGCGTAGAAGCGGCCCCCTTCTTGGGAATGGGAGGCATCCTTATACACTGGCACGGTTCCAGCGTGACACGAGGTGTGCTCCAAAAAGGTCAAACGCAATACTCCCGGCGCAGTACAAGCTTTGGGAGCAGAGGCGTGGCGACAAATAGCCAAATGTAGGACCCTTCAGGGTGGCGTCCTGGGCAGAACCAGGGGCGCCACCGGCCTGAGAGCTATACCAAGCTCTCGATGGAGTTTTTTTGACCCTAAACCCAGAGGGCTTAGGGTTTGACTGGCGTCTCTCGGTGGCATAGGCACCGTCGAAATCAGCTGCGGATACCGTGATAGCTGATAGGGACTCAGGGAGGCGCCGGGGGCGCGCTACAGGCGAGTGTTGCACTGCACGTGGCGTAGAACGAATGGCATATCCCCACCATCCGCTTGTACGCTCTCAATGGTGGAAGTACGGAAGGCACCGGTCCTTAGGCGAAGGCCGGTGTGATGGATCGAGTCCACCTTCCGCAATACTACACGCCTGGCTTCGGATGTATAAAGCTCTCATCCGTAGTCGAGCTTCGAACGAACAAAGGATCGATAAAAAAGTAAAGGCAGTAGCCCTATCAGCGCCCCAAGCACTAAATGTCACAGAACGGAGAATATCCATGGCGCGGGTAAAAGAGACCCTAAGGCTGCGAATAAGAGCCTCCCAGTTGAGGCGTCGGTCAAATACAAAACCAAGGAAACGGTTTGATTCAACCACTTCCGGGCGTACCCCATTAGGGAACAAGTGTGGGTCAGGGAGGAGCATTGGATGGCAGCAGAAGTGCACCACCTTAGTCTGAGCAAAGGGAAAACGAACCCTTTGCGCTTCGGCATCGCTAGAGACGCGGTTCAATGCCTGTTGGAGTCGACGGTCCAGAGTTGCATCTGGGAGGCGTCAAAAGAGATCGAATGGTCGTCCGCGTTGAGCGTAGCGAGAACATTTTCCAGCAGCAACGAAGTGATGCCGCTGATGCTCAGGGAAAAGAGTGTGACACTAAGGACACGTCCCTGCAGGACATCCTCTTCCTGCTCCATTGGGCCGGAGAGGGCTCCCCCAACCCGTACGCGGAATCGACGATCTCGCAAAAATTCAGATATAAAGACAGAGGGGTCCCCTCGCCCCCATCGTGTGGAGAATCTCCATAATACCGTATCGCCATGCGGTATCATAGGCCTTCTCCAGATCGAAAACACCGTGCGTAGTGCTGTCTACGAATGAAGGCCTCGGAGATGGAATTTTCAAGAAGGAGCAGAGCATCCGACGTGGAGTGGAACTTGCTGAAGCTGCACTGTGCAGAAAACAGATGGCCTCCGCTGTCCAGGTAAAAGGCTAATCTAACATTTACCAATTTCTCCATCAACTTTCACACGCAAGAGGTCAGAGAGATTGGGCGGAAACCGGCCGGGGTAGAGTGATCTCTCCCCGGTTTGCGAAAGGCGAGCACAGTAGCGATTCGCCAGGAATCCTGGAGGAGACCCTCTACCCAGATTCTGTTGAAAAAATCTAAGAGGAAAGTCATGCCTCGCTCACCCAGGTGTAGAAGCATGGCGTACGGGACATCGTCCGGACCATTGGTGGTGTCTGCGCACGATGCAAGATCGGAGCGCAACTCACTCACAGTAAACCTGTCGTTAAAAGATTCTCCGCCTCTGGAGGTAAAGTCCAGTCGGCAGCCTTCGCGACATGACGACGTGCATTTAATGCTGCCGGAGTAGCATCCCGGCTAGAGAATACGGAGAAAGCGGTCGCGAAGAATTCCGCCACGAACGCGTGGTCCGAAATTGCGGTCCCATTCTCCTGGAGAACGGGAGAGGGGGGGGGGGACCTGTGAGAACTTGCCCCGAATCCTTTTGACTCGCTTCGACACCTCTTCCAGAGGGGTCTTCACGTTAAGTGAAGACACGTATGCGCGCGACGAAGAGCGGCGGGCGTGCTTCGAAATATACCGGAACCTAGCCCTAGCCCAATGAAATTCAGCGACAGTGAAATCTTTCAGTAACGCGCTTATAGCGCATGTAGGCATAACGCTTCTATTTGAGGGTCGTCTCAGACTCGGCCGACCACTATGGGAGTGGTCGCCATGCTTCGACACCTTGGTGAGCAAGGTATGGCCTTTTTGTTAGATTTGTTCAACAGGATCTGGGTGGAGGGTCTTCTCCCAAATTCCTGGCGAATCGCTAGTGTGCTCGCCTTTTGCAAGCCGGGAAAAGATCACTCTACTCCGACCGGTTTCCGCCCAATCTCTCTGACCTCTGGCGTGTGCAAGTTGATGGAGAAATTGGTAAATGTTAGACTAGCCTTTTTCCTGGACAGCGGAGGCCATCTGTCTTCGGCACAGTGCGGCTTTCGCAAGTTCCACTCCACGTCGGATGCTCTGCTTCGACTGGAAATTGCCGTCTGCGAGGCTTTCATTCGTAGACAGCACTACGCCACGGTGTTTTTCGATCTGGGGAATGCCTATGATACCGCATGGCGATACGGTATTATAGAGAATCTCCACACGATGGGCGCGAGGGGACGCATCCTAGTCTTTATATCTAAATTTTGCGAGATCGTCGATTCCGCGTACGGGTGGGGGGAGCTCCTTCCGGCCCAATGGAGCAGGAAGAGGGTGTCCCGCAGGGAAGTGTCCTCAGTGTCACACTCTTTTCCCTGACCATCAACCACATCACCTAGGTGCTACTGGAAGATGTTCTCGCTACGCTCTACGTGGACGACCTTTCGATCTCTTTTAGCGCGGCCCAGATTCCAACTCTCGAGTGTAACCTCCAACAGGCATTGAACCGCGTCTCTCGCTAAGCCGAAGCGCACAGGTTTCGGTTTTCCTTGGCTAAGACTAAGGTGGTGCATTTCTGCCGCCATCCACGGCTCCCCCCGACCCAGATTTGTTTCTTAATGGGGTGCGCCTGGATGTGGTTGAGTCGCACCGTTTCCTTGGTCTTGTATTCGACCGACGCCTCACCTGGGAGGCTCATATTCGCAGCCTTAGGGTCTCTTGTACCCGCGCCATGGATATTCTCAGATTCGTAACGTTCAGCACTTGGGGCGCTGATAGGGCTACTGTCCTACTTTTTTATCGATCCTTTGTTCGTTCGATGCTCGACTACGGATGCGAGTTTTATGCATCCGCAGTCGAGCGTGTATTGCGGAAGGTGGAGTCGATTCACCACACCGGCCTCTGCCTTATGACCAGTGCCTTCCGCACTTCCCCCATTGAGAGCCTGTTGGTCGATGCTGGGGAGATGCCACTCGCTCGGCGCCGCGTGCAGTGCATCACTCGCCTGTACGCACGAGCACGGCGCCTCCCTCAATGGCCAAAAGCTTTCACTGCATCCGCAGCTTATCTCGACGGTGCCTATTCCGCCGAGAGACGCCAGTCATACCCTAAGCCTTTTGGGTTTAGGGCCAGGAAACTCCTTCGAGAGGTAGATATAGCTCTCGGGCCGGTGGCGCCCCTGGTTCTGCCCAGGACGCCACCCTGGAGGGTACCACATTTGGCTATTTGTCCCCACGCCTCTTCTCCCAAAACTTACCTAGATGTCGAAGCATGGCGTACGGGACATCGTCCGGACCGTGGGCGGTGTCCGCGAAGGAAGCGAGAGCGGAACGCAACTCGCTTACAGTAAACTTGTCGTCAAAGGGTTCTCCGCCTCTGGAGGTAAAGTCCAGCCGGCGGCATTCCGCGAGATCACGACGTGCATTGAATGCTGGTGGAGCAGCATCACGGCTAGAGAATGCAGAAAAAGCGGTCGCGAAGGATTCCGCCACGGACGCGGGGTCCGAGATTGCGGTCCCATTCTCCTGGAGAACGGGAGGGGGGTCCTGCGAGAACTTGTCCCGAATCCTTTTGACTCGCTTCCACACCTCTGCCAGAGGGTCTTTCCCGTTAAGTGAAGACACGTATGCCCGCCAAGAAGAGCGGCGGGCGTGCTTCGAAATATACCGGAACCTAGCCCTAGCCCGACGAAATTCAGCGACAGTGAAATCGTTCGGGCGGCGCTTATAGCGCATGTAGGCATAACGCTTCTGTTTGAGGGCCGTCTCACACTCGGCCGACCACCACGGGAGCGGTCGGCGTGCAAAACGGCCAGACGTCCTAGGAATAGTAGTCAGGCCCACGGCGATGAGGTTGCCGGAGAAGAACTCAGCGGACTCATCTACCGACCTAAACTCCTCGACTGAGATAGAGAATTCAGTCATTTCCTGAAATGCAGGCCACTGCGCCCGCGCCAAGCACCACCGAGGTGGGCTCTAGGGCAACAGTTGCCCTGAAAATGATATTTGAATGGGAAAGTGATCACTACCATGGAGGTCATCGACCACCCCCCAATCAAAATCAGGCTGTGCATCCGAAGAGCACAAAGATAGGTCAAGGCAAGAAAATGAAGCGGTTCTCGGACAGTGATGCGTAAACTCATCCACGTTTAGGACACCCATCTCAAGCTCTTCGATCAGATCGGCACGGACTTGTCCCCTGGGATTTATGGAGTAATCTCCCCAGAGAGGATGCCTGCCGTTCAGATCTCCAAGCAAGAGATAGGGCCTCGGCAACCGTTCCACGACGCGGCGGAAGTCCCCCGCGTCGAAGTCAGCTGACGGTGGAATGTACGCAGAAATGATAGTATACCTCCTATCCAGGTGCAGCTGCACAGCCACTGCCTGAAAGGAGGTATCTAAGGAGAAAGGAAGAACGGAGACATCATGCCGGGTGTAAACCGCTCATCCCCCAGCCCGGCCATCCCACGGTGGTGGGGTCGCAAGACCCTTGTACCCCGGGAGGGCGGGCAGGATGCACGCGCCTAGCATGGTCTCCTGCAAAAAGATAGCTAACGGGGAGCGGGACGAGACGAGCCTACGCAGCTCCTCCCAGTTGGCCCGCGGGCCACGGCAATTCCATGCCCGAGCTAGGCCCTCCAGGCCTAGCTCGGAGGAGACGCGGGGGCCGTCCTCGAACAGAAGACCCTCACGGGAATGGCCGTACGCTTCCCGGGGGCAGAACCCCGGGCGCTGTTGGCCGGACAAAGCGCTGCAGGCGCTGTCGCCTTCGAGGACTTATTGGGGGAGGTTGGGCTCGCCATGCGAGTCTTTTCCTCCCTCCGCCTCGAAACCCTAGGCGGGCGCTGCGGCTTCGGAGGCGGGGGGCCCTCTTTTCGAGGAACCACCGTCTCCGAGCAACTCGCTCCACCTCGGGGCGTGGGCGAAGGAGCTGAAGCTCCTTTGTTGCTGTCCTCCTTTCGGGGGACAGCTTTAGGAACCCCCGAAGATGGCCTAGTGACCATCTTCAGGGGTGTTGCCTCCTGTGAGTCTAACGACTCTGTGGAGGCGCGTGGCCGTTTCGCCTTGCGGGAAACGGTCACGCTGGGGGAAGAGGGGGGAGCCCTTGTTTTAGCCGGGGCTGGGTATGAACCCTTTTTGCCGCCAGCTTTACCAGGGGAGCGCCCGGGTTGGGTAGAGCCCGCAGAAGGGCTCCGAATGGGCGCGGAAACAACCGTGCTCGTTGGCCTGGATGGGCCAGGAGCAGAGGGTGCCTTTCGAACTACTGAGGCATATGACGTCCCAGGCAGAGCTGGGTGCGCCATGACCAAGTCCTTAGCCTCGCGGAATGAGAGTCTATCCTGGGCCTGAACGGCCAGGATTTCTTTCTCCAGGAGATATGCACCACATTGCTTCGAAGAAGCAGGGTGCGGCTCTCCGCAATTGACACACTTGGCCACACACAATTTGGACTTATCGTGTGCGACCTTGGAGCAATTTACACAGACTTCGGGTGACCCCGACTTTGCACGTCTACATGAGCGATTCGTATGGCCGAAGCGGTGACAGTAATAGCACCGCCGCGGCAGTGGCACGAATGCCTTCACGCGGTAGCGGTACCAACCGGCACGCACCGACTCAGGGAGCTTGTCACAGTCGAACGTGACGAAGAGGGTAGGGGTGGGTCTCTAAGCCCCTCCCTGTTTTCTCATCACACGTTCGACCTTGACCGCCCCATGGTCGGCCAGCTCTAAGGTGATGTCCTCAATGGAGTAGTCAACGAGTTTCCTCGCATAAACTACTCCTTTCACCAAGTTCATAGTAGAGTGCGGCGTCACACTCACCGGGGTGCCATGAAGTGTCCGAAGAGCACTTATGTTGGCCGCCTCGGCGGGATTCGCCGCATTCGCCAGAAGGCTCCCGTCCGAGAAACGGGTTACCTTCGGCTCTCTACCAATTGCACTAGCTAATCCTCTCCTCTGATGGATCATGTTGCCCTTGGACAACATGGTGCCATCAGTGGAGCGAATAACGAGGAAGCGTTTGAAGCCAGCGGGCTCGAAAACGCCAGGTAACCTCTGAATGAGGGGCCCCGATGTCCTCGAGGCTCCGCCCTGTGCACTTTTGGTCTTTGTCATCGTCAGGAGCTCCCTACCCGTCGAAGCAGAGGGCCCGGATGTGCCGATCTTGGCTTGGTCGCTTGGCAAAGTGGCAGCAGACCCATCCGTCCCCGTAGCCCCCGCGGATTGAGAGGAGCCCCGAGTCTTCTTCGTCTTTTTGGTCCTTTTCTTTTTTGGAGAGGAGGGCGGGGAATGAACCCGCTTCTCACCCCCGCCGGTAGAAGCCCCCAGGCCAGAAGGACCGGCCTCAGCCAGGCCCTTCTCCGAAATGGAGAAGGTCCTGGTGGTCGCAGGGGCATCATCCGGAGGAGATCCCTACCCTCCTTGTACTGCCTGAGAATCTACAGCCGTTTGATGAGGACCTTGCATAGGGGCGGATTCGGGTTCGGTGCTTGGCGCCGAGCCCGGATTCCTCCCCATGGAAGGCCCTACCTTCTGAGGCTGGTTTTCCTCAAGGACCATGTCTATCACAGGAGGGGCCTCCAGTTGGCCATCCCCTCCCAGGACATCGCAGGTCCCCTTGGCAGCGTCATAAGTCTTTAGTGGGGAGGCACAGGCCTTGACCCCGGCAAGGTTTAATATTTTTGCCAGCAGGTCTTTTGAGGGAAGCGACCGAAGGGGCCTGGCTTCCCTCTCCCCCCTGAGGGGGTTTGCCCTACCGAGCCGCTTGTATAAGGGGCGGTCGGCAATGGGCTGCCTGCTGGCTTTCTTGGCAGTCCCCTTAGAAAGCAAAGGAGGGACTGCCGCTGGAGATAGGGAGGTGCCCGAAAGCACCTCCAGAGAAGGGGGTGAGGGGGAGTCCCCTACACCCGTAGGCGTAGGAGAGGAGTAAGCCTCCTCTCCGGTTAAAGAGGGTTGTTGTTTTTTTTGTTTTTTTTTGTTTTTTTAAAGGGGCTATCTGGCGACTGCCGACTTAGGCATAAGTCGCCGTAAAAAACAGCCTAGTTCTAGGCTACTTTAAAAAATTAAACAGAAAACAATAAAAAGAAATAACAATAACAATAACAAAGCAATAACAAAAATAATTACAAGAACAACAACAACAATTAAATCGGGTTAAATAAAAGGGAGAAGGCCGGCCTCCCCCCAAAAGTCAATAAGTCCACCAGTCAAAGTACACGCACTCGTCCCGAGCACAAGGGACAGGCGGTAGCGACCCCGCCCATCCCGGTACCGGGACAGGTGTCGTGCGCGAAGATCACCCTGACTGGGACATTCGACAAGAATGTGCCGAACAGTCTGGGGGACGACGCAGTCGTTGCAATAGGGCGCAGGCGAGCGCTCCATCAGATAGCGATGCGTCACACGAGTGTGTCCGATTCGGAGACGACAGAAAGCAACCTGAAGCCGCCGCGGCATTGGGGGATAGGTCCATGGGAACAGTCGCGGCGCAATGGCACGCAACTTTAAGTTCCTTTCGAACGTCTCCTATCTTCTTTGCCAAGCAGTCCGAAGAGCTGCCCGTATTCCTGCCATGTAGTCGGTGTGAGGAAAAGCGAAACGCTGGTCCGGTCGCAGAGTCCTCGCGGACTCTTTGGCGCCCTCATCGGCACGCTCATTCCCCGCAATTCCTACATGTCCAGGAACCCAGCAGAAGATAATTTCGACATCTGCCCGGCTGGCCAAAACCGTGGCGTCACGGATATCGCGAACCAGCGGATGCGGAGATTCCAATGCCCCGAGAGCACTCAGGGCGCTTTGTGAGTCGCTATAGATCACAATCCGGTCTCCGAACCGGGCACGTCGCGTAATCTCCCGTACCGAGTGGTGTATTGCCACCAGCTCGGCCGTGAAGACAGACGCAGCGCCTGGTAGAGCCCCGCTGACTTCAAACAGAGGGGATACGGCGTGGAAGCCGACCCCCTCTTGGGACTTGGAGCCATCCGTATACACTGGCACGGTACCAGCGTGACACGATGTGTGCTCCAAAAAGGTCGAACGCAATACTCCCGGCGCAGTACAAGCTTTGGGAGCAGAGGCGTGGCGACAAATAGCCAAATGTGGTACCCTCCAGGGTGGCGTCCTGGGCAGAACCAGGGGCGCCACCGGCCCGAGAGCTATATCTACCTCTCGAAGGAGTTTCCTGGCACTAAACCCAAAGGGCTTAGGGTATGACTAGCGTCTCTCGGCGGCATAGGCACCATCGAGATCAGCTGCGCATGCAGTGAGAGCTGTTGGCCAATGAGGGAGGCGCCGGGCTCGCGCGTACAGGCGAGTGATGCACTGCACGCGGCGCAGAGCGAGTGGCATCTCCCCAGCATCGACCAACAGGCTCTCAATGGGGGAAGTGCGGAAGGCACCGGTCGTCAGGCGAAGGCCGGTGTGGTGGATCGAATCCACCTTCCGCAATAAACGCTCGGCTGCGGATGCATAAAACTCGCCTCCGTAGTCGAGCTTCGAGCGAACAAAGGATCGATAAAAAAGTAAGGCGGTAGCCCTATCAGCGCCCCAAGCGCTGAACGTCACGGAACGGAGAATGTCCATGGCGCGGGTACAAGAGACCCTAAGGCTGCGAATATGAGCCTCCCAGGTGAGGCGTCGGTCGAATACAAGACCAAGGAAACGGTGCGACTCAACCACATCCAGGCGCACCCTATTAAGAAACAAATCTGGGTCGGGGTGAAGCCGTGGATGGCGGCAGAAGTGCACCACCTTAGTCTTGGCCAAAGAAAACCGAAACCTGTGCGCTTCGGCATAGCGAGAGACGCGGTTCAATGCCTGTTGGAGTCGACGCTCCAGAGTTGGCATCTGGGCCGCGCCAAAAGAGATCGAAAGGTCGTCCACGTAGAGCGTAGCGAGAACATCTTCCGGCAGCACCGAGGTGATGCCGTTGATGCTCAGGGCAAAGAGTGTGACACTGAGGACACTTCCCTGCGGGACACCCTCTTCCTGCTCCTTTGGGGCAGAAAGGGCTCCCCCCACCCGTACGCGGAATCGACGATCTCGCAAAAATTCAAATATAAACATTGGGAGGCGTCCCCTTGCCCCCATCGTGTGGCAAGTCTCCATGATACCGTATCGCCATGCGGTATCATAGGCCTTCTCCAGATCAAAAAACACCGTGGCGTAGTGCTGTCTACGAAGGAAAGCCTCGCAGACGGCATTTTCCAGTCGGAGCAGAGCATCCGACGTGGAGTGAAACTTACGGAAGCCGCACTGTGCAGAAGACATATGGCCTCCACTGTCCAGGAAATAGGCTAATCTAACATTTACCAATTTCTCCATCAACTTGCACACGCAAGAGGTTAGAGAGATTGGGCGGAAACCGGTCGGAGTAGAGTGATCTCTCCCCGGCTTGCGAAAGGCGAGCACAGTAGCGATTCGCCAGGAGTCTGGGAGAAGACCTTCCACCCAGATCCTGTTGAACATATCTAACAGAAAGGCCATGCCTCGCTCACCCAGGTGTCGAAGCATGGCGTACGGGACATCGTCCGGACCATGGGCGGTGTCCGCGCACGAAGCGAGAGCGGAACGCAACTCACTCACAGTAAACTTGTCGTTGAAGGGTTCTCCGCCTCTGGAGGTAAAGTCCAGCCGGCGGCCTTCCACGACATCACGACGTGCATTGAATGCTGGCGGAGCAGCATCACGGCTAGAGAATGCGGAGAAAGCGGTCGCTAAGGATTCCGCCACGGACGCGGGGTCCGAGATTGCGGTCCCATTCTCCTGGAGAACGGGAGGGGGGTCCTGCGAGAACTTGCCCCGAATCCTTTTGACTCGCTTCCACACCTCAGCTAAAGGGGTCTTCCCGTTAAGTGAAGACACGTATGCCCGCCAAGAAGAGCGGCGGGCGTGCTTCGAAATATACCGGAACCTAGCCCTAGCCCGACGAAATTCAGCGACAGTGAAATCGTTCGGGCGGCGCTTATAGCGCATGTAGGCATAACGCTTCTGTTTGAGGGCCGTCTCACACTCGGCCGACCACCATGGGAGTGGTCGGCGTGCAAAACGGCCAGACGTCCTAGGAATAGTAGTCAGGCCCGCGGCGATGAGGTTGCCGGAGAAGAACTCAACGGCCTCATCTACCGACCTAAACTCCTCGACTGAGATAGAGAATTCAGTCATTTCCTGAAATGCAGGCCACCGCGCCCGCGCCAAGCACCACCGAGGTGGTTTCTCAGGCGGCAGTTGCCCTGAAAATGATATTTGAATGGGAAAGTGATCACTACCATGGAGGTCATCGACCACCCCCCAATCAAAATCAGGCTGTGCATCCGAAGAGCACAAAGATAGGTCAAGGCAAGAAAATGAAGCGGTTCTCGGACAGTGATGCGTAAACTCATCCACGTTTAGGAAACCCATCTCAAGCTCTTCGATCAGATCGGCAAGGACTTGTCCCCTGGGATTTATGGGGTAATCTCCCCAGAGAGGATGCCTGCCGTTCAGATCTCCAAGCAAGAGATAGGGCCTCGGCAACCGTGCCACGACGCGGCGGAAGTCCCCCGCGTCGAAGTCAGCTGACGGTGGAATGTACGCAGAAATGATAGTATACCTCCTATCCAGGTGTAGCTGCACAGCCACTGCCTGAAAGGAGGTATCTAAAGAGAAAGGAAGAACGGAGACATCATGCCGGGTGTAAACCGCGCATCCCCCAGCCCGGCCATCCCGCGGTGGTGGGGTCGCAAGACCCTTATACCCCGGGAGGGCAGGCAGGGGGCACGCGCCTAGCATGGTCTCCTGCAAAAAAAATAGCTAACAGGGAACGGGACGAGGCGAGCCTCCGCAGCTCCTCCCAGTTGGCCCGGAGTCCACGGCAATTCCATTAAAGGAATATGCCCTCCAGGCCTAGCTCGGAGGAGACGCGGGGGCCCTCCTCGAATTGAAGACCCTCACGGGAATGGCCGTACGCTTCCCGGGGGCAGAACCCCGGGCGCTGCAGGCGCTGTCACCTTCGAGGACTTATTGGGGGAGGTTGGGCTTGCCATGCGAGTCTTTTCCTCCCTCCGGCTCGAAACCTTAGGCGGGCGCTGCGGCTTCGGAGGCGGGTGGGCCTCTTTTCGAGGAACCACCGTCTCCGAGCCACTCGCTCCACCTCGGGGCGTGGGCGAAGGAGCCGAAGCTCCTTTGTTGCTGTCCTCCTTTCGGGGGACTGCTTTAGGAACCCCTGAAGATGGCCTAGCGACCATCTTCAGGGGCGTTGCCTCCTGTGAGTCTAACGACTCGGTGGAGGCGCGTGGCCGTTTCGCCTTGCGGGAAACGGTCACGCTGGGGGAAGAGGGGGAGCCCTGGTTTTAGCCGGGGCTGGGTATGAACCCTTTTTGCCGCCAGCTTTACCAGGGGAGCGCCCGGGTTGGGTAGAGCCCGCAGAAGGGCTCCGAATGGGCGCGGAAACAACCGTGCTCCTTGGCCTGGATGGGCCAGGAGCAGAGGGTGCCTTTCGAACTACTGAGGCATATGACGTCCCAGGCAGAGCTGGGCGCGCCAGGACCCAGTCCTTAGCCTCGCGGAATGAGAGTCTATCCTGGGCCTGAACGGCCAGGATTTCTTTCTCAAGGAGATATGCACCACATTGCTTCGAAGAAGCAGAGTGCGGCTCTCCGCAATTGACACACTTGGCCACACACGATTTGGACTTATCGTGTGCGACCTTGGAGCAATTTACACAGACTTCGGGTGACCCCGACTTTGCACGTCTACATGAGCGATTCGTATGGCCGAAGCGGTGACAGTAATAGCACCGCCGCGGCAGTGGCACGAATGCCTTCACGCGGTAGCGGTACCAACCGGCACGCACCGACTCAGGGAGCTTGTCACAGTCGAACGTGACGAAGAGTGTAGGGGTGGGTCTCGAAGCCCCTCCCTGTTTTCTCATCACACGTTCGACCTTGAACGCCCCATGGTCGGCCAGCTCTAGGGTGATGTCCTCAATGGAGTAGTCAACGAGTTCCCTCGCATAAACTACTCCTTTCACAAAGTTCATGGTAGAGTGCGGCGTCACATTCACCGGGGTGCCATGAAGTGTCCGAAGAGCACTTATGTTGGCCGCCTCGGCGGGATTCGCCGCATTCGCCAGAAGGCTCCCGTCCGAGAAACGGGTCACCTTCGGCTCTCTACCAATTGCACTAGCTAATCCTCTCCTCTGATGGATCATGTTGCCCTTGGACAACATGGTGCCATCAGTGGAGCGAATAACGAGGAAGCGTTTGAAGCCAGCGGGCTCGAAAACGCCAGGTAACCTCTGAATGAGGGGCCCCGATGTCATTGAGGCTCCGCCCTGTGCACTCTTGGTAGTAGTCTTCTTTGTCAGGGGCTCCGCAACCGGGGGGGCAGAGGGGGCGGATGTGCCGATCTTGGCTTGGTCGTTTGCCAGAGTGGCAGCAGACCCATCCGTCCCCGCAGCCCCCGCGGATGGAGAGGAGCCCCGAGTCTTTTTTGTCTTTTTAGTCTTTTTCTTTTTCGGGGAGGAGGGCGGGGAATGAACCCGCTTTTCACCTCCGCCGGCAGAAGTCCCCAGGCCAGATGGACCAGCCTCAGCCAGGTCCCTCTCCGAAATGGAGAAGGTCCTGGTTGTCGTAGGGGCACCTGTCGGAGGAGATCCCTCCCCTCCTTTTGCCTCGGAGCCCTCAGCCATTTGAGGAGGACCTTGCATAGGGGCGGATTCGGGTTCGGTGCTTGGCGCCGAGCCCGAATTCCCCCCCATGGAAGGCCCTACCGTCTGAGACTGGGTCTCCTCAAGGACCATGTCTATCACAGGAGGGGCCTCCAGTTGGCCATCCCCTCCCAGGACATCGCAGGTCCCCTTGGCAGTATTGTCACTAGTCACGTGGTGTGGGGAGGCACAGGCCTTGACCCCAGCAAGGTTTAAAATTCTTGCCAGCAGGTCTTTTGAGGGAAGCGACCGAAGGGGCCTGGCTTCCCTCTCCCCCCTAAGGGGGTTTGCCCTACCGAGCCGCTTACACGAGGGGCGGTCGGCAATGGGCTGCCTGCTGGCTTTCTTGGCAGTCCCCTTAGAAAGCAAAGGAGGGACTGCCGCTGGAGATAGGGAGGTGCCCGAAAGCACCTCCAGAGAAGGGGGTGAGGGGGAGTCCCCTACACCCGTAGGCGTAGGAGAGGAGTAAGCCTCCTCTCCGGTTAAAGAATTATGGAGGGTCCCTTGCGCAAGCACAAGGGGGGGGGACCTCCATTTTCTCGGTGGAGCTGCCCGAGGGCGGCTCCGTCGGTTTTCTTGGGGAAGTTGGGGGTTGGGTTTTTTGGTGTTTTTTTTCATTCATGGGCATGGTGACCCTCTTTTGATTACGGGACGCAATAGCTCATCACCTCTCGCAGTTGCCCGCACTGCGAGAGGTGCTTACAAGCCCAGCAGAGCTAGGCGCCGCCATTCGGGACCACCCCTCCCGCCTGGTGGCCTGGCAGTCCTTCGGCATGGCGGCTCCACCTTGGACACGGCGTAAAAAATATAGGTTGTGAAGAGGAGAGGAAAAGGGATGTGAGGAAGATGTGGGTGGGGATGAAGCAGGTTGTTAAAAAAACCCCATCCCGAACCGGAGCTGAGGGGTTAGGGAACAATGTCCCCTCCCCCCTCAGCCCCGATCCGGGGTGGTTGGCTTGAGAAGAAGGTCAGCATTCTACCCTGTGAAATTAGAGGCTGACCAGAGAAAGTTGTGGGAGAGGTTGTATGAAAAGCGACGAGGTAGAGGAGAAATCGGGCTATCTGAAGGAAGGAAGAGAGGCTAAGCTGGGGCCGGACGGAGCGCTGGATCCCGTCAGCACGGCGGCCAGGATGGCAAATCACCGCGCCCCTTACGGGGGGGAGAGGTTGTATGAAAAGCGACGAGGTAGGGGAGAAATCGGGCTATCTGAAGGAAGGAAGAGAGGCTAAGCTGGGGCCGGACGGAGCGCTGGATCCCGTCAGCACGGCGGCCAGGATGGCAAATCGCCGCGCCCTTTACGGGGGGGCCGGACGGAGCGCTGGATCCCGCCAGCACGGCGGCCAGGATGGCAAAGGAGTAAGCCTCCTCTCCGGTTAGAGAAATATGGAGGGTCTCCTTCCCAAGCAGAGGGGTGGGGGGGACCTCTATTATTTCTTTGGAGCTGCCCGAGGGCGGCTCCGTCGATGTAGAATGGGAAATTAAGTGGAGATTTTTATTTTTCTCATCATTGGGCATGGTGACCCTAAATTTTCTACGGGAAGCAATAGCTCATCACCCCTCGCAGTAGCTCGCTCTGCAAGGGGTGCGTACAGGACCTGGCAGAGCCAAGTGCTGCCATTTCAGACCACCCCTCCCGCCTGGTGGCCTGGCAGTCCCTCAGCATGGCGGCTCCACCTTGGACACGGCGTAAAAAAATTAATAGAGTGTGAAGTGAGAAGGAAAGGGCATGTGAGGAAGGTATGGGTGGGGATGAAGCACGTTGTTAACCAACCGCCCCAGACCGGAGCTCAGGGGTTAGGGAACATTCTCCCCTCCCTCCTCAGCCCCGATCCGGGACGGTTGGCTGAGAAGTTCAGCATCTATCCTGTGAAATTAGAGGCTGACCAGAGAAAGTTGTGGGAGAGGTTGTATGAAAAGCGACGAAGTCGGGGAGCAATACAGGCTGTCTGAAAGGAGAAGAGTTTTTTTTTTTTTTTTTTTTAAGAGCTCATCTGGCGGCTGCCTACTTGGGCATTAGTCGCCGTATTAAAACTGGCCTAGTTCTAGGCTACTTTAAAATGAAATTAAAGAGAGAAAAAAACAAAAACAACAACCCAAAAGGGGGAAAGGAAGCAAGCTGGTGCGTCGGGGAGAGGTCCCCCCGGCGCAGGAGCGTGCAACTAAAGAAAAAAAACAAAAACAAACAAACAAAAAACAAGAAATGCAAAAAAACAACAAAAAACAAAACAAACAAACCTTGCTTAAATAATAGGGAGTAGGCCGGCCTCCCCCAAGAAGTCAACAAGTCCACAAGTCAGTGTGCACGAATCTCTCCCGAGCACACGGGACAGGCGGTAGCGACCCCGCCCATCCCGGTACTGGGACAGGTATCGTGCGCGAAGATCACCCAGACTGGGACATTCGACAAGAATGTGCCGAACAGTCTGGGGGACGACGCAGTCGTTGCAATAGGGCGCAGGCGAGCGCTCCATCAGATAGCGATGCGTCACACGAGTGTGTCCGATTCGGAGACGACAGAAAGCAACCTGAAGCCGCCGCGGCATTGGGGGATAGGTCCATGGGAACAGTCGCGGCGCAATGGCACGCAACTTTAAGTTCCCCTCGACCGTCTCCCATCTTCTTTGCCAAGCAGTCCGAAGAGCTGCCCGTATTCCTGCCATGTAGTCGGTGTGAGGAAGAGCGAAACGCTGGTCCGGTCGCAGAGTCCTCGCGGACTCTTTGGCGCCCTCATCGGCGCGCTCATTCCCCGCAATTCCTACATGTCCAGGAACCCAGCAGAAGATAATCTCGACATCTGCCCGGCTCGCCAAAACCGTGGCGTCACGGATTTCGCGAACCAGGGGATGCGGAGATTCCAATGCCCCGAGAGCACTCAGGGCGCTTTGTGAGTCGCTATAGATCACAATCCGGTCTCCGAACCGGGCACGTCGCGTAATCTCCCGTACCGAGTGGTGTATTGCCACCAGCTCGGCCGTGAAGACAGACGCAGCGCCTGGTAGAGCCCCGCTGACTTCAAACAGAGGGGATACGGCGTGGAAGCCGACCCCCTCTTGGGACTTGGAGCCATCCGTATACACTGGCACGGTACCAGCGTGACACGATGTGTGCTCCAAAAAGGTCGAACGCAATACTCCCGGCGCAGTACAAGCTTTGGGAGCAGAGGCGTGGCGACAAATAGCCAAATGTGGTACCCTCCAGGGTGGCGTCCTGGGCAGAACCAGGGGCGCCACCGGCCCGAGAGCTATATCTACCTCTCGAAGGAGTTTCCTGGCCCTAAACCCAAAGGGCTTAGGGTATGACAGGCGTCTCTCGGCGGCATAGGCACCATCGAGATCAGCTGCGGATGCAGTGAGAGCTGTTGGCCAATGAGGGAGGCGCCGGGCTCGCGCGTAGAGGCGAGTGATGCACTGCACGCGGCGCAGAGCGAGTGGCATCTCCCCAGCATCGACCAACAGGCTCTCAATGGGGGAAGTGCGGAAGGCACCGGTCGCAAGGCGAAGGCCGGTGTGGTGGATCGAATCCACCTTCCGCAATAAACGCTCGGCTGTGGATGCATAAAACTCGCCTCCGTAGTCGAGCTTCGAGCGAACAAAGGATCGATAAAAAAGTAAGGCGGTAGCCCTATCAGCGCCCCAAGCGCTGAACGTCACGGAACGGAGAATGTCCATGGCACGGGTACAAGAGACCCTAAGGCTGCGAATATGAGCCTCCCAGGTGAGGCGTCGGTCGAATACAAGACCAAGGAAACGGTGCGACTCAACCACATCCAGGCGCACCCCATTAAGAAACAAATCTGGGTCGGGGTGAAGCCGTGGATGGCGGCAGAAGTGCACCACCTTAGTCTTGGCCAAAGAAAACCGAAACCTGTGCGCTTCGGCATAGCGAGAGACGCGGTTCAATGCCTGTTGGAGTCGACGCTCCAGAGTTGGCATCTGGGCCGCGCCAAAAGAGATCGAAAGGTCGTCCACGTAGAGCGTAGTGAGAACATCTTCCGGCAGCACCGAGGTGATGCCGTTGATGCTCAGGGCAAAGAGTGTGACACTGAGGACACTTCCCTGCGGGACACCCTCTTCCTGCTCCTTTGGGCCGGAGAGGGCTCCCCCCACCCGTACGCGGAATCGACGATCTCGCAAAAATTCAGATATAAAAATTGGGAGGCGTCCCCTCGCCCCCATCGTGTGGAGAGTCTCCATGATACCGTATCGCCATGCGGTATCATAGGCCTTCTCCAGATCAAAAAACACCGTGGCGTAGTGCTGTCTACGAAGGGAAGCCTCGCAGACGGCACTTTCCAGTCGGAGCAGAGCATCCGACGTGGAGTGGAGCTTACGGAAGCCGCACTGTGCAGAAGACAGATGGCCTCCGCTGTCCAGGAAATAGGCTAATCTAACATTTACCAATTTCTCCATCAACTTGCACACGCAAGAGGTTAGAGAGATTGGGCGGAAACCGGTCGGAGTAGAGTGATCTCTCCCCGGCTTGCGAAAGGCGAGCACAGTAGCGATTCGCCAGGTGTCTGGGAGAAGACCTTCCACCCAGATCCTGTTGAACAAATCTAACAGAAAGGCCATGCCTCGCTCACCTAGGTGTCGAAGCATGGCGTACGGGACATCGTCCGGACCATGGGCGGTGTCCGCGCACGAAGCGAGAGCGGAACGCAACTCACTCACAGTAAACTTGTCGTTGAAGGGTTCTCCGCCTCTGGAGGTAAAGTCCAGCCGGCGGCCTTCCGCGACATCACGACGTGCATTGAATGCTGGCGGAGCAGCATCACGGCTAGAGAATGCGGAAAAAGCGGTCGCTAAGGATTCCGCCACGGACGCGGGGTCCGAGATTGCGGTCCCATTCTCCTGGAGAACGGGAGGGGGGTCCTGCGAGAACTTGCCCCGAATCCTTTTGACTCGCTTCCACACCTCAGCTAAAGGGGTCTTCCCGTTAAGTGAAGACACGTATGCCCGCCAAGAAGAGCGGCGGGCGTGCTTCGAAATATACCGGAACCTAGCCCTAGCCCGACGAAATTCAGCGACAGTGAAATCGTTCGGGCGGCGCTTATAGCGCATGTAGGCATAACGCTTCTGTTTGAGGGCCGTCTCACACTCGGCCGACCACCATGGGAGTCGTCGGCGTGCAAAACGGCCAGACGTCCTAGGAATAGTAGTCAGGCCTACGGCGATGAGGTTGCCGGAGAAGAACTCAACGGCCTCATCTACCGACCTAAACTCCTCGACTGAGATAGAGAATTCAGTCATTTCCTGAAATGCAGGCCACCGCGCCCACGCCAAGCACCACCGAGGTGGTCTCTCAGGCGGCAGTTGCCCTGAAAATGATATTTGAATGGGAAAGTGATCACTACCATGGAGGTCATCGACCACCCCCCAATCAAAATCAGGCTGTGCATCCGAAGAGCACAAAGATAGGTCAAGGCAAGAAAATGAAGCGGTTCTCGGACAGTGATGCGTAAACTCATCCACGTTTAGGACACCCATCTCAAGCTCTTCGATCAGATCGGCAAGGACTTGTCCCCTGGGATTTATGGAGTAATCTCCCCAGAGAGGATGCCTGCCGTTCAGATCTCCAAGCAAGAGATAGGGCCTCGGCAACCGTGCCACGACGCGGCGGAAGTCCCCCGCGTCGAAGTCAGCTGACGGTGGAATGTACGCAGAAATGATAGTATACCTCCTATCCAGGTGCAGCTGCACAGCCACTGCCTGAAAGGAGGTATCTAAAGAGAAAGGAAGAACGGAGACATCATGCCGGGTGTAAACCGCGCATCCCCCAGCCCGCCCATCCCGCGGTGGTGGGGTCGCAAGACCCTTATACCCCGGGAGGGCAGGCAGCGGGCACGCGCCTAGCATGGTCTCCTGCAAAAAAATAGCTAACGGGGAACGGGACGAGCCTCCGCAGCTCCTCCCAGTTGGCCCGGAGTCCACGGCAATTCCATTGAAGGAATATGCCCTCCAGGCCTAGCTCGGAGGAGACGCGGGGGCCCTCTTCGAATTGAAGACCCTCACGGGAATGGCCGTACGCTTCCCGGGGGCAGAACCCCGGGCGCTGTTGGCCGGACAAAGCGCTGTCACCTTCGAGGACTTATTGGGGGAGGTTGGGCTCGCCATGCGAGTCTTTTCCTCCCTCCGCCTCGAAACCTTAGGCGGGCGCTGCGGCTTGGGAGGCGGGGGGCCCTCTTTTCGAGGAACCACCGTCTCCGAGCCACTCGCTCCACCTCGAGGCGTGGGCGAAGCTCCTTTGTTGCTGTCCTCCTTTCGGGGAACAGCTTTAGGAACCCCGGAAGATGGCCTAGCGACCATCTTCAGGGGTGTTGCCTCCTGTGAGTCTAACGACTCTGTGGAGGCGCGTGGCCGTTTCGCCTTACGGGAAACGGTCACGCTGGGGGAAGAGGGGGGAGCCCTGGTATTAGCCGGGGCTGGGTGTGAACCCTTTTTGCCGCCAGCTCTACCAGGGGAGCGCCCGGGTGTAGTAGAGCCCGCAGAAGGGCTCCGAATGGGCGCGGAAACAACCGTGCTCGTTGGCCTGGATGGGCCAGGAGCAGAGGGTGCTTTTCTAACTATTGAGGCATATGACGTCCCAGGCAGAGCCGGGCGCGCCAGGTCCAAGTCCTTAGCCTCGCGGAATGAGATTCGATCCTGGGCCTGAACGGCCAGGATTTCTTTCTCAAGGAGATATGCACCACATTGCTTCGAAGAAGCAGGGTGCGGCTCTCCGCAATTGACACACTTGGCCACACACGATTTGGACTTATCGTGTGCGACCTTGGAGCAATTTACACAGACTTCGGGTGACCCCGATTTTGCACGTCTACATGATCGATTCGTATGGCCGAAGCGCTGATAGTAATAGCACCGCCGCGGCAGTGGCACGAATGCCTTCACGCGGTAGCGGTACCAACCGGCACGCACCGACTCAGGGAGCTTGTCACAGTCGAACGTGACGAAGAGTGTAGGGGTGGGTCTCGAGGCCCCTCCCTGTTTTCTCATCACACGTTCGACCTTGACCGCCCCATGGTGGGCCAGCTCTAGGGTGATGTCTTCTATGGAGTAGTCAACGAGTTCCCTCGCATAAACTACTCCTTTTACAAAGTTCATGGTAGAGTGCGGCGTCACACTCACCGGGGTGCCATGAAGTGTCCGAAGAGCACTTATTTTGGCCGCCTCGGCGGGATTCGCCGCATTCGCCAGAAGGCTCCCGTCCGAGAAACGGGTTACCTTCGGCTCTCTACCAATTGCACTAGCTAATCCTCTCCTCTGATGGATCATGTTGCCCTTGGACAACATGGTGCCATCAGTGGAGCGAATAACGAGGAAGCGTTTGAAGCCAGCGGGCTCGAAAACGCCAGGTAACCTCTGAATGAGGGGCCCCGATGTCATCGAGGCTCCGCCCTGTGCACTCTTGGTATTAGTCTTCTTTTTCAGGGGCTCCGCAACCGGGGGGGCAGAGGGGGCGGATGTGCCGATCTTGGCTTGGTCGCTTGCCAGAGTGGCAGCAGACCCATCCGTCCCCGCAGCCCCCGCGGATGGAGAGGAGCCCCGAGTCTGTTTTGTCTTTTTCTTTTTCGGAGAGGAGGGCGGGGAATGAACCCGCTTTTCACCTCCGCCGGCAGAAGTCCCCAGGCCAGATGGACCAGCCTCAGCCAGGTCCCTCTCCGAAATGGAGAAGGTCCTGGTTGTCGTAGGGGCACCTGTCGGAGGAGATCCCTCCCCTCCTTTTACTGCCTCGGAGCCCTCAGCCATTTGAGGAGGACCTTGCATAGGGGCGGATTCGGGTTCGGTGCTTGGCGCCGAGCCCGAATTCCCCCCCATGGAAGGCCCTACCGTCTGAGGCTGGGTCTCCTCAAGGACCATGTCTATCACAGGAGGGGCCTCCAGTTGGCCATCCCCTCCCAGGACATCGCAGGTCCCCTTGGCAGTATTGTCACTAGTCACGTGGTGTGGGGAGGCACAGGCCTTGACCCCAGCAAGGTTTAAAATTCTTGCCAGCAGGTCTTTTGAGGGAAGCGACCGAAGGGGCCTGGCTTCCCTCTCCCCCCTAAGGGGGTTTGCCCTACCGAGCCGCTTGCACGAGGGGCGGTCGGCAATGGGCTGCCTGCTGGCTTTCTTGGCAGTCCCCTTAGAAAGCAAAGGAGGGACTGCCGCTGGAGATAGGGAGGTGCCCGAAAGCACCTCCAGAGAAGGGGGTGAGGGGGAGTCCCCTACACCCGTAGGCGTAGGAGAGGAGTAAGCCTCCTCTCCGGTTAAAGAATTATGGAGGGTCCCTTGCGCAAGCACAAGGGAGGGGACCTCCATTTTCTCGGTGGAGCTGCCCGAGGGCGGCTCCGTTGATTTTCTTGGGGAAGTTGGGGGTTGGGTTTTTTGGTTTTTTTTCATTCATGGGCATGGTGACCCTCTTTTTATTACGGGACGCAATAGCTCATCACCTCTCGCAGTTGCCCGCACTGCGAGAGGTGCTTACAAGCCCGGCAGAGCCAGGCGCCGCCATTCGGGACCACCCCTCCCGCCTGGTGGCCTGGCAGTCCTTCGGCATGGTGGCTCCACCTTGAACGCGGCGTAAAAAATATAGGTTGTGAAGAGGAGAGGAAAAGGGATGTGAGGAAGGTATGGGTGGGGATGAAGCAGGTTGTTAAAAAACCCCCATCCCGAACCGGAGCTGAGGGGTTAGGGAACAATGTCCCCTCCCCCCTCAGCCCCGATCCGGGGTGGTTGGCTTGAGAAGGTCAGCATTCTACCCTGTGAAATTAGAGGCTGACCAGAGAAAGTTGTGGGAGAGGTTGTATGAAAAGCGACGAGGTAGGGGAGAAATCGGGCTATCTGAAGGAAGGAAGAGAGGCTAAGCTGGGGCCGGACGGAGCGCTGGATCCCGTCAGCACGGCGGCCAGGATGGCAAATCACCGCGCCCCTTACGGGGGAAAGGAGAAGAGGCTAAGCTTGGGCTCGAAAGGGGCGTTGAGTCCCGTCAGCACGGAGGCCAGTAAGGCACATCGCCGCGCCCCTTACAGGGAGTCTAAACTGGGGCTGGACGGGCCACCGAGTCCCGTCAGCACGGCGCTAAGGAAGAAATCGGCGCGCCCCTTACAGGGGTCGGTCGTCGAATGGTAACAATTTTATTTTTTAATGAGATTTTGAAAGTTTTAAATGTACTAAGGTCAGAATAATTGAGAGCACCCGACTTAGGTATATTGACCATGTTTTCTTTGGCAACTAGGACATAGCCGTCGAAAGATCGCAGACGAGGGGTGGGGTGGGGCCAAACTTATACACAAAGGGGGAAGGGAACTAATAAACAAAACGTCAATGGAATAATTTATTGTTGATAAAATGACCAAATGTTACATGCAGGTGAACCATTTTTCTGGCAAGTGGAATAAGAAACCAAGAATGGTTTATATTAATTTAACGACTATGAAATATTCGACTTCTACAATTTTCTATTCTATCACAATAAATTTCTAAAAATAAAAATAATAAAGGCCTCTTCGCAGCAAATATAACAAATTAACATTTGGAAATTAAAGTTAAAAACTAGGTAACAACCTTTCCATTCACGAATCCGACATAAATAAGCCCATTTTGATCAGCTTTTCATTAAATAATAAAACAAAAATAAATAAAATCACGTTTTAATATAAAAGCTGCTTCCATACATAAACGTTTCGCAAAAGCCTTACCATTTATTTACTGATACCTATTCAATATCTTCCATATACTTCGTGTGCATATAACATTACTCTTAACAATACAAGTCAAATCTAGCACCTAAAGGATATAGACAGAATATACTTTTAAAGCTTTCTCCTCCGAATTGTTGACATCAAATTATTTCAATTTTCACAAAAGGTTTTTTTTTTTGACTTGTTTCACATTGATCCGTCACCCCAAACCCAACTGTTTTTGGATGCGGAGCCGAATCAAACTACAATCGTGGCTTCGGTAAAAAATTAAAATTCAGAACATACTATAAACTAGTTAAGCGTATATTATATGAATTAAGCCAATGGAATTCAATTCTTAAATACAAAAAAATAGAAAACAAAATAAAAACTATGAAAAAAATGGCACATTTTTAGGGGGGACAATGAAACAAATGACGGGTTGTTAAAAAAACAAAACAAACATCTGGTTTTACCCCTGATCTGCAATCTTTTTTGGTTAAGAAATGTTAGTTATTTTGGTGAATTAAAATAATGAGAAATAACTTCAGAATGCAAAAAAAGGGACACGCAAATGCTTGAAAAGAAAAACAATAAAAAAAAACAATAATTGGCAACAGCATTTAGTTTTCCCAATATTCTGAAGCCAATGTCTAAACAGCTGGGTTAAGCTATAAGTAGAGACCACTGGCAGCTTTCAAGTGTAAATAAATAATCATAAAGCATTAAAAAAATATTAAAATTTAAATCTGCATGGAAATTCTTCACTTAAAATATAGTAAAAAAAAAGAAGCATAAATACCAGATTAATTAAACAAGTAAAGATATAAATAAGGGAAAACAATTCTTGTTAGATTTTCATATGTACATATATATTCGAATATACATGTTTGACTATAACTTACAAACTGCTATTAAAAAAAAAGCTTTTAAAATATTTGGAGGGAAAAAAATAGCATTGTACTACAATGCTAATTTTAAACTGACGATGGTGGGGAAGAAAAGTTAATTGTCAGTAGGTCGACAAGTGATTATTTATAATAATACGCCGGACAGCAAATTCACTACACAAACTCAAGTCACATACGCAAGAAAGACAAATGATAAAAATAATAGTACATTGTGGTTTTATAATTCCAAATCCGGGAATATTTTGTTTAGTCGGTGAATTATTTCAAACTACTCTAAAAGGTGAGGCAGATGAATTTTATTTTCTTGCATCACATTATCCGTGATATGAAGTTCAAAATCGAATGCGCCACCAGCACTAATAAAACCCCCCCACAAAAATTCGTCTGCCTCGCCGCCTCAATAGCTGCTTTGCGTAGACATCTAGCAAAAAGAAGAAACAGAGTCCACAGTGTGGACGGTGTGCATCAACGCGTTAAAAATACCCTCCCCATGCCTTAGTAACGATTAAGCACAAAGATCTTTTTCTTTCCGCGCCATTGATGGGGACCCGATTCATCAGTGGGATACGGTTCCAAGCAGCTATCTCACAAAACCCCTACATGCAAACCGATCATACCTTTGCTTCACTATCAGTTTACTCACTGTTTCCAGTTCTAGCAACCCCACACATTTCGAGTACCCACTTATTTATAATTGTTTATTACATATTTGCTCTATCTCCACATTCACACCGTTTTTCTCCAGTTTTGCAACGCAGCGCGATTCTCCATCCTTCGATGCCTTCATGTCTTACCATCTAAACACTTCCCAATTTGATTTTGTTCAGCCAAATCATGTGGACAGGCCCATATTCGTACCTACCACAACACTTCCCATCAAGTAAATATCTATACTTAACTGTCAATCATACTCGTATCCACCCTTCGTTGTTATGAAAGTCTGTCACAAAAGTTTCTCTTACTATACACACAACTTTCAATTTCATTTTCACTAGGGGTGATTTCCTCTTTCCCACACACACCTATTTGTTATTCATATCAACCCCAGGTTATTTCCTCTTTCCTACACACCTATTTGTTCATTCATATCTCGTACAGCCATACAAGGACACCTACCCCTAATTACATCCAACACTCAGCCAAAATCATTCAAGAAACTCAACTTTTCAGCCTCGTTTCTGTCATTGTTGAATCCATATTTTTTTAAGGCGAAAACCAACGTGATAATCTCCCGCAGAGTTTATAAGAAGATCTATAAAGCAAGTAATATCTGTGAAAGATATATATATATATATATAACCCCAAATCTTTATACAGGCATAGGTGCCCCAACGGCACTCAAGTGTGGATATCAGCTGCATGGTGGCCCTGCGGGGTACACACCGAGGCTAGAGGGGCGGGTCATTCTTCTAGGTAGTAAGTGTGGCAGGAGCTTTACCCCTCCTACACCAATTCATGAACCAACTATGCAGTTTAACCCAAGCAAATCTCAACCGAATCCTCGGGCTCACACATCCATTGTTAATTATGACACCACTAACTCAATCAGTCTATTTGACTCAGATCGCTCCCCTTCACCTCATCTTGCATAAACTTTTCAGTCACCTTCACGTTCATCTCGCATAATGCATACATTTGAAATTCCCGGCTTATTAATGACACCCTCCACGTTTTTCCTAATCGCAATCTATTACCCACACGATTAAAACGTTGATGCGGATTAACTAATAAGAATTAGCGATGGGATGATTAATCAAAACGAGAATGGAGAAAGGGGAAAAGTGTGTGCGTGTGTTCTGCAGAATGGTAATCGAAAAAATTTGGTTCTGATTCAGAATTCTTTAGTATTATTTTCTCGTAAATCAGATCCCCAGATTCCGCCCCCCCCCCTCCTCCGCCAATTCTAAAAATGAAATCTGCCATGAAAAAATAAAAAGTTAAGATTATGAGGTTAATCTTTCCCCTCTTAGGACTTACTTAAAAAATAAAGCGAAAACTAACGAAGGCATATGCGCAAGATACGTTTCCAGAAAGAAAGTGAAAACTAATGAGAAATGATAAAGCGTGGAAGGCACTCATCTGAAATTGACAGAGAGGGCGTATTTGGGGACTGGGAGGAGCTTAATTTTAAGAGGGAGGGGGCGTAAAAATAACAACCATAGTGTCAGCTGCACGTAGTGGAAGGTGGATAAATGCACTCTTCCATGCATGAAATCTGAAATCAAGATGCTGTGTTGACATTGGATCGGGTCGGGGGACTGATCGGTCCCTACCTGCCTTAAGGAGACCTGTTCTCCTTTTCCAAGTTTTCTTTCGTTTCATCTTGTGTTTTTTTTATCATTCGGCGAGTAGCCTACTCATAGGATTATTATAAAGGGTGGGCTTCCAGCCGCGTGTAGGTGCTGATTACACACACACGATCATTTAGTTGCCTTCTACAAACCACAGCTGATACCAGTGAGGAGATTACCTCACCCTGCAAGGAAGGAGGGGGGGGATATTAAAACAGAAAATGATTTATTTACTATCTTCTCAACCTACTTTGAGCTTCGCGTCTCTCTCACCTTTCCCTTCCCGAGAGTCAAGTTCAAACCTCACTCCATTCTTCTTGGTATCACGCAGGAACTTAAGAACCAGACCAAAATTAGAAAACATGGAAAGCGCATAGGTAGAGCCGATGCTAAAGAAAGGGATTAAATAAAATCGAATACATATTCGAAACTGGATCCGCCTAACCAACTCTTCCTTGACCCAAAGTTCACCCTTCCACAAAATCTCTTCAAGTATTTTGTTGATATCTTGTAGACATGTGTAATCACACAATCTCCGCCAAACTGTTGGCAGAGGTAATGATCCGGCGCAATAGGAATGACTCTAGAAACGTTGGAAAGTGCGCAAACCAAGCTAAAAGATGTCAAGATATAGGTTATCTTCTGTATTTTAAATCGCCTTCGTGGAAATAAAACTACACTAAAATTTCAACAAAAACGTAAGTGCGAGCCGTTTTATGGAAGGGAACTTCTATATCTAAAATCTCCCTTCGGCTCAAGACTGAAATAAGGCCAGGAAATTCTAATCTTAACCTCGTAAGAATAAAACTCGCTTTTTTTATAAGGGTCATTCAGGGTCGTCAAATGCCGTCCCCCCACTAGTTTTGTCAATGATCTTCCAATGAACAAGCAGCCAAAGCTTGTTACGGATGTTTGACTATTAGTGGTTTTTAAGGCCCAAGCAGCCGTGAATTACAGTTTGTGTTTGCTGGAAAGGATTAATACTCCCACCTTTCAGTGTTCCTGAGCTCAGGAGCGTCCCATTGACAACTCATTGTAAAGTGGTTATCCAAACAAAAAGGGAGACTAGGAGGGGAGGTCGTAAAGTGGGTATATATATATATATATATATATATATATATATATATATATATATATATATATATATATATATATATATATATATATATATATATATATATATATATATATATATATATATATATATATATATATATATATATATATATAAAGGATGTGTGGTTGAGAGGAGAGGAGAAAAGCGCGGACAAGGAAAGGCACTAGACAAGACTGAGAAACCATCTGGAGTGGTAGAAAGCGTAAACAAAGTAGGGGAGAGGAGATTGCAGGATATTCGGGCCTACACGAAGACGGGCCATAGCATCAGCTTAAGGCAGAGAAGGATGAAAAGCCGAGGCTTAGCAACCAGAGTTGGGGTGGTGGAGTGCTTTATACATAGAGTGAAGTTTGGTTAAGGAGATTGCCATTCTGCAAGTCATTGCGAGTGAAGAATCTTTTTTAAATGAGACCAGATATAAGCAACCGGAAAGGGCACAAGACGGATCGGTATTGATCCCCTGCCTCGACGTTAGAAATCCACTAGGCTAGTGAAAGATCCAGCCTCTAACCTTGGAGAGGTCATATATGTACTTGGCACCTAAAAGTCGTACTAGCAGAGAAACCAAATCACAATATCCAACGGGAAAAAACATCCCCTGTGGAAAGAGATCGCTACCGAAGTCTTCCGGGGCTCAAATCAAGAAGTCCATCAGAAAAGAGAGGGGGATCGAGGCGGGAGACTGTGTCAGTGGAAGGGTTGAGAGAGAGAGGCGAGTGCGACAGAGTTGAGAAAAGAAAAGAGCAGCTCATCCATAAGAGAACGAGAGTGGGGTGTAAGCAAGGTTGAACAGCAGTCACACAAGGCAGAGTACCTGCAGCTCAGGTCTACCAGGAGAGTAACGAGGGAGCTGAACAATATAGTTTCATGGTGGGCGGGTCATTAAGGAAGGTCGCATGCTGTCCCATGTATGAGCGGACAGCTACCGCATGAAGGTCAGCGTGGATAGGTAGAGGGCAGTAGGGGATAGGTAGAGGGCAGTATGTGATCGGTGGAGACAAGAGCACCTACACATGAGGTGGAAGAAAGAACAGTAACTGAAGATCATAGGGATCTCAGCGGTCATCCAGGATCAAGTCCTGAAAGGAGCACTAATATAAGTGTCAGTAAAGAGGTAATTCTCTCCCAGTGGGCCATTAAGCTAACGGCAGTTTTCAGTGGACGCCTTGCGTGTGTATCAAAGGTTAAACCTTAAATTTTATGTTTTAATAGTGCAGTTCTATTACCATTTGAAGACATTGTGATAGCTAGAAGTGTTATTTCACATCTGCAGCGAATATAAGAAAGAAAGAACAAAGCCCAAAGCATATTCTAAAGAGGAAAACAAAACAAAAGCCAACGAAAAGGATCAAATAAAAATAATCTTGGGGGGGGAAAGTGAAAGTTTGCTCTCCTCCAAAACTATCTTGAGTTTCTGAGAAGGTAAGGCAAAGAGGATGGGCCACCCTTTTGTCATCTATCTTGCTGAGGGAGAAAGAAACAGGGGTGAAGTTATCTAAGAGTACCGATTCCCCCGTTGTAGTGCAGAAAGAGCGCAAAAGAAATAGCCACTGGCGCTCAGAGAGGCGCCAAAGAACCCTTACATAAAGAGGTGGACGCGGAAGGAACACCTTTCCTAATCGAAGGAGGGAACTAAAGGCGTGGACCCCCTCGTGTTTAGAGAGTGGGCGGCGTTTTTTACCGACAGCATGAGGGGAAAGGTACGAGAGGTTCTGGCGAGTGCGGCGGCAACGCTTGACTTGAGGTCGGTAGTGATAGCAGAGCTTTCGAAGACCGAAGACTCCTTTCTGAAACTGGTACCCACGGCGAGCGTCCAGGTGGGACGGAGGGTGGCGAGTGGCATCGGGATCACTAGCCAAACTCTCCGTCTCGCCCTCGTCGTCCTCTTTGGCAATGAGACCCCGGAGGAGGAGGAGATCCCAAGGATCCTCGTCATACTCATCTTCAATTAAGGACGGCGAGTCGAGCTCAGAGACGATCGCTGATCCTCTTATTTGGGCACCAGTCCACGCGACCTTGGATAGAGAGAGCTGTCCGGCATTTGGGAGGGGGGGCGAGCAGTTGATCTAGTTCTGGGAAAAGAAAACAATCAACTTGAATAATCAAACCATTAATAAAAGTGTCTACATAACCCCAAACCTGACATATCAAAACACTTAATAGAAAGGGACGAGCCACAGCCCATTATTATTATATTTATTTATTTATTATTTTTTTTTTTGGGGGGGGGGTAGGGCATTTGACAAACAAAGCCTCGCTAATGACAAGATATTCCATATAAGGGCTCATCACCGGTTAGTTTAGAGGCGTTTCTCAGGATACTACTGAATAGAATATTTTTTTTTGTATACTAGTAGTGGAGTTGAACTTCAGTTTTATATTGCTATAGAACGTTTTCTTTCGATTAGCCAATAACGATATTCCATTTTTTTATGTTCAGAAATTGAAATTTCTGGAAAATCACCTAATTATAATATTAAATTAAAAAAGCGGCTCTATACCGCTATTCTGCATTTCTCTGAAATGTTTTTATTTTCTTTAAATTGGCTAATAAAAAGCAGGGATATGCTCATTTTTGAGAACAAGGCAAAAGAATAAAAGTATAACACACGTTTGATTCTAATTGTGATAGAAGTTTTAACATTTTCTGCTGGGGTGTTCTTCAATATACATTAGATTTATATATTTTTTATCTTCCTAATACCTCCCTGATTGTCGAAACATGGTAATGATAAAATGGGAGGAGGCCAGCCTCCTCCAAGAAGTCAAATAACCTAGAAGTCTGTGTATACGAACCCATCCCGAGTACCAAGGATAAGCGGTAGCGATCCCGCTCGACCAGGTACCGGGACAGGTAACGTGCGCGAAGATCACATGGACTTGGACATGTCCTCACGAGGAAGGGATGAGTCAGAAGGGTGGAAGCCACGGGGCCGGGCCGTGCATGGATCATGGGATTATTCGTAAGTGATTGAATAGGAAGAGGAGTTGGAATAAAGAGCAGAGGAGATCATAGAGAATTAAGACAATAAATTCCTTCATACGTTAAATAACAAAGTTGACTTTATAAATGACCTTGCAAATCTTGAATAAAAGACTAGTATTATTTAGTTCCTTTACCAAACATTTATTACCAAAGTAGCAATCAAGAGATTCGGTTAGCATGGAAAGCTATGAAAGAGATACTCACTTGACTTTGCCTTTCCTAACAGATTTCACTGCATGCTGCGTCTTTAGTGACGCAATGGAAGCATCAATATTAAGATCCTCTTCTATGGGCATAAGAGCGGCTTCCAAGGCAGCTGCTACTTGGGGAGCAACTACAGGACCTACCCATTCTCGAGTAGTCCGCACAAATGGGTCGAGACTCACTGACATAATGTTCTCACCCTGTAAAAAGCCATTGAGTGGAAATTAAAATGGATGCAGCTCTGGTACAATAATACGCTGTAAAAATAAACTTATAACATAACCTCAAAATATTCACCATGATTACCTAAATAGAGACAAATTCCCCTAACCTCTGTCATTCACATCTTTCTCACTGATCAAAGAGAATAGATGAAAAGGCTAAAAGGAGAGGAATAAGAGAAATTAGTGAAAACAATTATTCTGTGTTTTTTTGTGGTGAGCTGGGTGGGATGGTAGTGCCATGAGGTGAAGGGTTTTAGGCATGGGGAATATAGATAGTGGCTGTAGAAGCAGCCATCACGGCAAGTAGTGTAGGCAAACCAGCTTCCACAACTCGCAAAGTGGATTGAGCTCTGGCCCCATTTAAGGGGAAAACCTGAATGGGGGGCATGTATGGGATGAGCCCAGATTTGGACATGAAACAAAATTTGCATCTACTGCAAACATATTCCTGTGAAATGACCGGGAAAAGAGGCCAGGACTTGAACTAGTCTGTTGGATTATTAAACTAAAGCAATTGCCAATCAGTCATTCACCTCAAGCTTACAGGAAAGTTCAAATTTGTATTAGTGATCTTTGTATGCTACTACTGTGAACTTTTATCCACCAATCTATTCAACTACTACTGATTATTATATTTTACTTGTTCCACTTGCCATCACCCTTCTTCCTTCAAGCAATAAGGCAAAATTTGGCGTAATCACCTTACAGCCAAATGCTAGGAAAGATGAGGAAAAAAAAAAACGAAGGCAAAAAACAGTAGTAAGTGATAGGGCGATGAGGTTGCCGGAGAAGTCAACGGCCTCATCCACCGATCTAAACTCATGGAGTAGGACAGAGTAATCAGTGATTTCCTGAAATGCAGATCACCGCGCCCGAGCCAAGCACTACCGAGGCGGGCTCTCAAGCGGCAGCGGCCCAGAAAATTATATTTGAATGGCTAAATAATAACTACCATAAAAGTTATCAACTATCTCTCACTCAAAATCAGGCTGTGTATCCGAAAAGCAGAGGGATAGAAAAAGACAGGAAAATGAAGGGGTCCTTGGGCAGTGATGCGTAAACTCATCCACATTTAGAACACCTATGTCAGGCTCGTCTATCAAGTCGACAAGGACCAGATCCCTGGGATTGATCGAGTAGTCTCCCCGGAAGGGGGTGAATACAGTTAAAATCCCCCAAGCTGAAGAAAGGGCCTCCCCAACAGTGCCACGATGCGGCTGATGACCCGCGCGTCGAAGTCGGCTGACGATTGAATGTATGCAGAAATAACAGTATACCTCCTAACCAGGGTCAGCTGCACAGCTACTGCCTGAAAGGAGGTATTCAAAGCAAAAAGGAGAGAGGGAGGACATGCTGGGTGTAAATGGCGCATCCTCCTACCCGGCACCCATCACGTGTGGTGAAGTCGCGAAACTCTTATACTCTAAGAGGGTTGGGCAGGGGGCACGTGCCCAGCATGGTCTCCTACAGAGATTGCGAATGGGGAACGGGAGTCGAGCCTCCGCAGCTCGTCCCAAATGGCCAGGAATACGCGGCAATTTCATTGAAGGATTTTTTTTAACAGCTGATCTGTCGACTGCCTACTTGGGCATTAGTCAGCCTATTCAACATTGCCTAATATTAGGCATCTTTAAAAGGGGATGCTTAAAAAACAACAAAAAACCATCAATAAAAATAAAACAGAAAAAAGCCAATAAGCAGGAAGCAAGCTCCGGCGTCGGGGGAAGGTCCACCTTCCCCCGGCGCAGAAACGTGCGATCTACTAAAATAACAAAAAACAAACACCAACTAGTTAAATAAAGGGGAGAAGGCCGGCCTCGCCCGAAAAGTCTATAAGTCCACCAGTCAATGAGCACGCACTCGTCCCCGAGTACAAGGGATAGGCGGTAGCGACCCCGCCCATCCCGGCACCGGGACAGGTAACGTGCGCGGAGATCTCCCAGACTGGGACATTCAACAAGAATGTGCCGAACAGTCTGGGGGACAACGCAGTCTGCACAGTAGGGCGCTGGCGAACGTTCCATCAAATGGCGTTGCGTCCCGCGAGTGTGCCCAATTCGGAGACGACAGAAAGCAACCTGAAGCCGTCGAGGCATTGGGGGGTAGGTCCATGGGAACAGTCGCGGCGCAATGGCACGCAACTGTAAGTTCTCTTCGCCGTCTCCCAGCTTCTTTGTCAAACAGGCCGAGGAGCTGCTCTTGCCATATAGTCGGTGTGAGGAAGAGTGAAACGCTGGTCCGGTGGCAGAGTGCTCGCGGACTCTTTGGCGCCCTCATTTCCTACATGTCCAGGAACCCAGCAGAAGATAATCTCAACATCAGCAGGGCTTGCCAAAACCGTGGCGCCACGGATATCGCGAACCAGGGGATGCGGAGATTTCAATGCCCCGAGAGCACTCAGGACGCTTTGTGAGTAGCGATAGATCACAATCCGGTCTCCGAACCGGGCACGTCGCGTAATCTCCCATACCGAGTGGTGTATTGCGGGTACAAGCGACCTTAAGGCTGCGAATATGAGCCTCCCGGATGAGGCGTCGGTCAAATACAAGACCAAGGAAACAGTGCGATTCAACCACTTCTAGGCGTACCCCATTAAGAAACAAGTCTGGGTCAGGGTGGAGCCGTGGATGGCGGCAGAAGTGCACCACCTTAGTCTTGGTCATGGAAAACCGAAACCTGTGCGTTTCGGCATAGCGAGAGACGCGGTTCAATGCCTGTGAAAGTCGACGCTCCAGTTGGCATCTGGGGTGCGTTAAAAGAGATCGACGAAAGATCGTCCATGTAGATTTTTTAAAATTTTAAGTTCATCTGGCGACTGCCTACTTTAGCATTAATCGCCACATTAAAAACTGCCTAGTACTAGGCTACTTTAAAATAAGATTTAAAAACAAAAAAAAATCCTAGCCCTAAACCCAACGGGCTTAGGATATGACTGGCGTCTTTCGGCGGCATAGGCACCGTTGAAATCAGCTGCAGATGCAGTGAGAGATGTTGGCGACTGAGGGAGGCACCGGGCTCGCGCGTACAGGCAAATGCACTGTACACGGCGTAGAGAGAGTGGCAACTTCCCAGCATCGACTAGTAGGCTCTCAATGGGGAAAGTGCGGAAGGCACCGGTCGCAAGGCGAAGGCCGGTGTGGTGGATCGAGTCCAACTTCCGCAATACACGCTCGACTGCGGATGCATAAAACTCGCATCCGTAGTCGAGCTTCGAACGAACAAAGGATCGATAAAAAAGTAAGGCAGTAGCCCTATCAGCGCCTCAAGCGCTGAACGTCACGGAACGGATAACATCCATGGCGCAGGTACAAGAGACCCTAAGGCTGAGAATATGAGCCTCCTAGGTGAGGCGTCGATCAAATACAAGACTAAGGTTTAATATTCTAGCTAGCAGGTCTTTTGAGGGATGCGACCGAAGGGGGTTGGCTTCCCTCTCCCCCTTAAGGGGGTTTGCTCTAACGAGCCGCTTCAATGGAGAGCGGTCGGCTATGGGCTGCCTGCTGACTTTCTTGGCAGTTCCCTTGGAAAGTAAAGGGGATACTGCCGCTGTAAAGAGGGAGGTGCCCGAAGGCACCTGCAGACAAGGGGGTGTGTGGGAGTCCCCTACAACCATAGGCGGAGAGGATTAAGCCTCCTCTCCAGTTAGAGAGATTTGGAGGGTCCCTTGCGAGAGCACATGGGGGGGGGGGGGGGCCTCCATTTTTTTCTGTGCAGCTGCTCGAGGGCGGATCCGACGATGGACGAGGGGAAATTGAGGAAATATTTTTTATTTTCTCATCATTGGGCATGGTGACCCTATTCATTTTACGGGAAGCAAACGCTCACCACCTCTCGCAGTAGCCCGTACTTCAAGGGGTGCGTACAGGCCTGGCAGAGCCAGGTGCAGCCATACAAGGCCACCCCTACCACCTGGTGACCTGGCAGCTCTTCGGCAGGGCATAAAAATAAATAGATAGTGAAAAGAGAAGGAAAAGGGATGTGAGGAAGGTATGGGTAGGGATGAAGCAGGTTGTTAAAAAAACACCATCCCAAACCGGAGCTCAGGGAACATTGCCCCTTCCCCCTCAGCCCCGATCCGGGATAGTTGGCTGAGAAGAAGGTCAAAATCTACCCTGTGAAAATAGAGGCCCACCAGAGAAAGTTGTCGAAAGGTTGTAGGGCAGGTGAAGAAGTAGGGGAGAAATACAGGCTGTCTGAAAGTAGGAGAAGAGGCTGAGCTGGGGCCGGACAGGGCGCTGAGTCCCGTCAGCACGGCGGCCAGGAAGGCAAATCGCCGCGCCCTTTACTGGGATTATAGTCAGAGAAAGGTGAGTAAATTAACGTTACCATTATTCAACTCAATCGAATATCTTAACTATTCAAAATGTAATTCCCTCTTTTCTCTCCATTTCCAGTCCCCCTTGAGATTATAATTTGAGCAATTATTCTGTGTCCAAAACTATTCCCAAGTCTATCCATCCATACATTAAATATATCATATATACTGTAAATTATATTGACTAAATCATATATTAAAGATATCCAATATACATCATTCCATAATTTCTAACTCAAATTTATATAAATATTTATTCAAATATATAATTACTCTAAACCTACATTTATATTCGATCAAATTCATTATTCTCATTCTGTGTATTTCCCATTTTCTCCTTGCTCTTTGTTTGACTTCTATATCTTTCTCGTTAATTTATAATTAAATATAGAAATATACCACTCTTAGTTTCCCCTGGAATTTCCTGTTGCCTATTCGCATTTTTACTCTATTAGAATCTAACATGTGACTTCTCTATCCTCATTCTTATACAGCATTGGTTGGTGAAGATCTAGGCTTAACATTCCCATCAACCAGAGTATATATATATATATATATATATATATATATATATATATATATATATATATATATATATATATATATATATATATATATATATATATATATATATATATATATATATATCATCCCCCCATATATAAATATACCCGCTTTAAGGGTGAAGAGGAAAATATTTGAACATGGTTGAAAATATACTAAAACAACTAAAAAGGGAGAATTGAGAGCGATACATAATTACCTTATATCTGGTATTCTGTTCAGTCGAGGCTTGCATCCGGGCATACTCAGAAACTGGTCTTCGACAAGAGGATGAGACGGGTCTCTTTAAAGTAGAACTTGGCTGACGAACCATGGCCTTCAACTGAAAATGGTATCTAGATAAGAAAACTTTAATTGCAGTATTTACCAAAGGTCCTTATATGGTGGCATCTGCCAGCCAAACACCTTTGCCCCCACAGGGGGGATGAGACCCTGGGAGTGTTTTTGGTCGCCCAGAAGGGTGTCATGCCACCCATCACAATGCACACATACACTGCACGCTTTGGCCACACTGAAAAATGACTCTCCATTTATCATTTCTTGGATTCTCCTTATAGCCAGAGACATTGAGAACTACCTTGGATGGACCCATTGACAAATACACATGTCCAACATGCTCCAAACATATCCTCAAGCCTGGTTGCTCTCTTGCAAATTGCGGGCAATGTTTATAGAGTTTCCAAAGCGTCTTTGTTGGGAATACTTTCAAAGGTTTAGCAGTGAATATGACAATGTCACAGATTTTGTTTTGTTTTTCCCTCGGATTCAAAGCGCCATACAAAATATGGCATTACACAGTTTGTAAAAGAGATGTCTAAGGAAGTTAAAGTGTGTGAAAGATCTTCAAAGACCTCCCCACTCCCCATTTCCTTTCTCAAACTCATTGCTAACCATTAGTTTCACTGCGTCAATCGTCCTACTATCAAAAACCTAAACAATTAAAACAAATAAAAGACTGAGAGACAAAGAAGTGTAAAAGAGATTAAGCCAAAGGATTATGACTTTGTAAAAAGAAAGAAAAGAACTCAAACCTTCCAAGTATCTTCATCTTCATCAAAGTAAGATCGGCTCATGAGTTTTTTCTTTTCTTCTGGGGGGATGAAGTTCTCAATAATCAAGGCTTTTAGCTTCAGTTCTCTAGAGTAAAAAAGAATTCAAATTTAAAAGGTATAATGAGTTGCAAAAGAAAATAGCATGGTTTATACCTTAATGAGAGTAAGAATATTATCAATATGGTGCCAGATGCGCACCATAGGTGTCTGTGACCCGAGTTGAGATAACAAACGCATAAATGTATATTATTATTATATAGACCATGCAAAGAGCCACATTGAAAATTTTGGAAATTATACCACTAAGAGGTGTCAGTGCAGGTTAATGCACAGTAAGAAAGAAAAGAAAAAGATGTTAAAGCTAGTGGAGAACATGGGAGGATGGGGGGGCGCATAGCCCAGGCAGAAAATTGGGGTGTTGAAGTGACTGGCCTTGAACTGCTTTATGGAAACTATTTCCTCCTCTTGTGGCAAATGTTATAAATTTGATCTCCCTTACCCCAGCCCCTCTCACCCCAATTCCTACGACACTGATTAGATTTTAAGGCGGTAAAGTTTTGATGACAACGAAGGTGTATGATTCTGACTACATTTGCTACCAATATTCTCTACCTACCCCGGTGGTAGAGCCAGATGAAGGCAATACACAAAAGAGCTATCCAACTTTCCACAATAAAAACTGATTTATTCTTTCCCACTCCAACCACCACCTGAGAACAAAGCCATCACCACCCAGACACAAGAATAAAACCCAAGCACACTACCTTCGCAATAACCTCCCCAACCCACCATCAAACCCCAACCTAATGAAACACATCCACACTAACTTCACCCTAATATACTTGAACACACGAGCCACTCCCCCTTAAAAAAACAATCAAGAGAAATCATTACATAGAACACACGAGTAATCCTATCTTAACTCAGGACAACCACTCCACTATACTAGTTCACAGAATAAATCTTTCCCCTACACCAACATGTACAAGATGCAACCAAAGCCAAGAAAACATCGAACACCTACCCATAGACTACCTAAAACTCTTTTAGGGATCTGCGCACCCACCCTAGGGAGTGCAGTAGCCTCACTAGGGCCTAACCACCTTGCAGTTTTATATCATTTATTTTGAGAGCCCATCTAGTAACTGACTACTAGGGAAAAAGTTGCCGTACTCACATCACAACCTAAAAGTCGTATAGTCCACAGGTCTGTTTGCATGAATCCGTCCCGAGTAGAAGGGATAAGTAGGAGCGACTAAGATCGTCCCGATACCGGGACAGGTAACGTACGCGAAGATCACCAAGACTGGGACATTCAACGAGAATGTGCTGAACAGTCTGGGGGACAACGCAGTCGACACAATAAGATGCACAATGCGAGCGCTCCATCAAATGGCAGTGCATCCCTCACGCGAGTGTGTCCAATTCGGAGAGGACAGAAAGCAGCCTGAAGCCATCGCGGCATTGGGGGGGTAGGTCGATGGGAACAGTCACGGCGCTATGGCAAGTAACTTTAAGGTTCCCTCGACCCTTTCTCATCTTCTTTGCCAAGCAGCTGGAGAGCTGCCCCGTATTCATGCCATGTAAACGGTGTGAGGAAGAGCGAAACGCTGGTCTAGTAGCCCAGTCTTCGCAGACTCTTTGGCGCCTTCATTCCCTGCAATTCCAAAATGTACAGGAACCTAGCAGAAGAAAATCTTGACATCCGCACCGCTCGCCAAAACTGTGGCGTCACGGATATCGCAAACCAGGGGATGTGGAGATTCCAATGCCCAAGGAGCACTAAGGGCGCTTTGTGAGTCGCTATAAATCACAATCCAGTCTCAGAACCGGGCACGTCGCATTATCTCCCGTACCGAGCGGTGTATTACGACCAGCTCGGCCGTGAAGACAGACACATCGCCTGGCAGAGCCCCGCTGACTTAAATAAGAGTGGATACACCGTGGAAACGGACCCTATCTTGTGACTTAGAGTTATCCGTATACACTGGCACGGTTCCAGCATGACACACACTGCAGGGGCTGTAGAAGCTTTGGGAGCAGAGGCGTAGCGACAAATAGTCAAAGGTGGTACCTTTCAGTGTGGCGTCTTGGGCAGAACCAGGGGCGCCACCGGCCCGAGAGCTATACCGAGCTCTCGAAGGAGTTGCTTAGGGTATGGGAGCTGTTGGCGACTAGGGGAGGCTTCGGGCTGGCGCGTACCGGCGCGCCCACCGCGCAGAGCGAATGGCATCTCTCCAGCATCAACAAGTAGGCTCTCAATGGGGGACCTGCAGAAGGCACCGATCACCAGGTGTAGGCTGGTGTGGTGGATCGAGTCCACCTTCCGCAATACACGCTCGCCTGCGGATGCATAAAAATCGCATCCATAGTCGAGCTTCGAACAAACAAAAGATCGAGAAAAAAGTAAGGCAGTAGCACTGTCAGCGCCATAGGCGCTGAACGTCCCCGAGTGAATAATATCCATGGCGCGGGTACAAGAGAACCTAAGGTGCGAATATGAGCCTCCCAGGTGAGGTGTCGGTCAAATACAAGACCAAGGAAACGGTCCGATTCCAACACTTCCAGGCGAACCCATTTAGAAACAAGTCTGGGTCAGGGTGGAACTGTGGACGGCGGCAGAGGAAAACCGAAGCCTATGCGCTTCGGCATAGTGAGAGACGCGGTTCCATGCCCGTTGGAGTCGGTCCCCCAGTTGTTATCTGGCCGCACCAAAAGAGATCGAAAGGTCATCCGTGTAGAGCGTAGCGAGAACATCTTCCGGCAGAATCGAGATGATGCTAGGGGAAAAGAGTGGGACACTGAGATCACTTCCTTGCGGGATACCCTCTTTCTGCTCCGTTGGGCGGAGAGGGCGTCCCCAGCCGTACACAGAATCGACGATCTCGCAAAAATTCAGATATAAACATTGGGAGGCGTCCTCTCGCCCCCATTGTTTGAAGTCTCCATGATACAGTATCGCAATGCTGTCTAGTAGACAGCACTACGCCACGTTGTCTACGAAGGAAGGCCTCGAGGACGGAATTTTCCAGTCGGAGCAGAGCATCCGACGTGGAGTAGAACATGCGGCAGCCGCACTGTGAATAACACAGATAGCCTCTGCTGTCCAAAAAAAGGATAATATAACATTTACCAATTTCTTAATAAACTTGCACACGCAGGAGGTTAGAGATTAGATGGAAAACGGCAGGGGAGAGTGATCTCTCCCCGGTTTGCGAAAGCCTAGCACAGTAGCGATTCGCCCCGAGTCTGCGAGGATACCCTCTACCCAGATCCTGTTGAATAAATCTAACAGAGAAGCCATGCGTCGCTCACTCATGTGTCGAAGTATTGCATACGGAACATCGTCCGGACCAGTGGCGGTGTCCGCGCACGAAGGGAGAGCGGAATGCAACTCACTCAATGTAAACCTGTCGTTGAAGGGCTCTCCGCCTCTGGAGGTTAAAGTCCAGTTAGCAGCCTTGTGTGACATCATGACGCACATTGAATGCTGGCGGAGCAGCATCTCGGTTAAGAGAATGTGGAGAACGCGGTCGCGAAGGATTACGCCATGGACGCGGGGTACGAGATTGCGGTTCCATTCTCCTGGAGAATGGGAGGGGGGTACTGCGAGAACTTGCCCCGAACCTTTTTGACTCGCTTCCACACCTCTGCTAGAGGGGTCTATCTCTAAGTGAAGACACGTATGCCCACCAAGAAGAGAGGCGGGCGTGTTTCGAAACATAGCGGAACCTAGCCCAGGCGCGACAAAATTCACCGACAGAGAAATCGTTAGGGAGCCCCTTATAGCGTATGTAGGCATAACGCTTCTGTTTGAGGGCCGCCTCACACTCAGCTGACCACCACAGGAGCGATCGGAATGCAAAAGGGCCAGACGTTCTAGGAATAGTAGTTAGGTCCACGGGGAGCAATAAGGTCGCCAGAGAACTCAACGGCCTCATCTACCGACTGAGACAGAGAAATCAGCCATATCCTGAAATGCGGACCACAGCATAAGCGCCAAGCACCACCTTTGCGGGGTCTCAGGTGGCAGCGGCCCAGAAAATGATATTTTAATGGGAAAGTGATCACTACCATGGAGGTCATCGAATACCGCCCCACCCCAAATCAAGCTGTGCATCCGGAGAGCACAAAGATAAATCGAGACAGGAAAATGAAGCAGTTCTCGGGCAGTGATGCATAAATTCATCCACATTTATAACACCTATCTCCAGCTCGTGGATCAGGTCGGCAAGGACCTCATCCCTGGGATTGAATGAGTAGTCTCCTCAAAGGGAGTGACTACCGTTCCTATCTCCCAGCAAGAGAAAGGGCTTAGGCTACCGTGCCACGATGCGGTGGAAGTCCCCCTCATCGAAGTCAGCTGACGGTGGAATGAACGAAGAAATAACAGTATACCTCCTATGCAGGTGCAGCAGCACAACTACAGCCTGAAAGGAGGTGTCTAAAGCAAAGATAAGAACTGAGACATCATGTCGGGTCTAAATGGCGCATCTTCTTGCCCGTGCCTCATACCCCAGGAGGGTGGGCAGGGGGCACGCGCTCAGCATGGTTTCCAGCAGGGAAAACGGGACGAGACGAACCTCCGCAGATCATCACAGTTAGCCTTGAGGCGCTGGAATTCCATTGAAATAATGTGACCTTCAGGACTACTCTTCGAAGAGTAGACCCTCACAAGAATGGTTATACGCTTCCCGGAGGCAGAACTCGCACTGTTGGCTGGACAATGCCATGTCGCCTTCGAGGACTTATCGGGGAAGGTTGGGCTCATCATGCGAGTCTTTTCCTCCCTCTGCCTAGAAACCTTAGGCAGGCGGGGGTCCCTCCTTTGGAGGATCCACCGTCTTCTAGTAACCCAGCCTAGCACTCGGTGTAGGTGTAGGAGCCATAGCTCCTTTCGTCAGGCACCTTTAGGAACCCCAGAAGATGTCCTCACAACTAACTTCAGGGGTGTTGCTTCCTGTGAGTCTAACGACTCAGTGGAGGCACTCGGCCGTTTCGCCTTACGGGAAACCATCACGTTGTGGAAGGATGAGAATTTACTGAAAATTGTTCGAAATGCAATTATTCAGTTGTAAAATTGTTCGAATTGGCAACTATTCGGAATTAAAGTTGTTGGAAATGCTGCAGAATACTTTATTTAGAAATAATTACAAAATATTAAGACATTTTACTCCAAAAACAATAACAAAATATTAAAGCAGTTGAGTAGGTAATTTTTATTCACATATTGAAAAATTTGAATTAGTGTTCTTGTAAACTTAAGTTATAAGCTATAGTGTGCAAGTAATTAACGACTGAAACATATTTGTTAAAGGGTGCCACTAATTTTTTAAAGTTTTTCATTAACGTCGGGATATTTGTTTAACTCTTTTTTTTTTGCATCCTGAAATTACCTTTGCAATATTAATTTCTTGTAGGTCCTGTTCTCTTTTAAGGGCTTCTAAAACTTCCCAAATTGTGGGATGATGGTAGGTAAATCGTTTTTGACTATCTCAAAACAAGACCACCTGTGTATTTCAAACATAGGTGCACGTCTTTGACATCTTGAAGGATTCCCTATACATACATCTTCAAAATAATCAAGAAATGGGTTCGTTATCGGAGGATATCTAATAGTCTCAAATGATTTGATTACTTTATTTTTGGGAATGAAGGCAAGGGCTATAAGCATTCATATGTTTAAGGCAAATTCAATATCAGTGTCATAGTTGACTTTAGACCACACTCACAAATCTTTCGATATACGCACTGTCTTAAGTGAAAAAGATATCCATAGTGCGCAGCTCTGCTGAATTCTTCTTTGGCAGCAGTTATAGATGCCAGCTGAAAATCTGACATTATTGACCTAACATTTAAATTCGCACAAATTTGGACAACTGTTTTATTTACATTTTACATTGAAGTTTCAAATATCTTTCATTTCAAATAGTTGAAAGACTTAAAAAATTAGTGGCATCCTTTAAAAAAATATGTTTCAGTTGTTGATTACATGCATGCTACTTACAAGGGGCAGTCAATAAGTTTTGCAATTCAGATATAAGGAAACGAGATATGAGAAAAAGTGTTTTATTATTTTTCAATATAACTACCCTCGACTTCAATGCACTTGCGCCACTTGTCCCTGAGGCTTCGAATTCCAGACAACCAGAAATCTCCCGACTGCTATTCAATCCACTCCTGGACGGCGAGCTGGAAATCTTCATCATCCCCAAACCGGCATCCATGCAGTGCAGCCTTGAGCTGGCAGAATAAAAAGTAGTCGCTAGGGGCCAGATCTGGAATGTAGGGGCGATGGTTGAGCTCCTCGATTCCGCACTCGCGCAGGGCAGCTTGTGCAACTCTGGCCTTTTGGACAGGGGCATTGTAGTGGAGGAGCAGGACACCGCGTGTCAACTTGCCGCTTCTGATGGATGCACATCTTCAACCCAGCCAGTTCCTCGGCGTAATATTGGCCTGGGATGGTCTTTCCACGAGGCGCATAGTCCACCATCAACACTCCCTCAGAATCCCAGAAGATGGTGGCCATGATCTTACCGGCTGAGGGTTGGGTCCGGAACTTGATGGGGGTCGGAGAGCCCCTGTGCTTCCAGGCCATGCTTTCGAGCTTGGTCTTGGGATCCCAGTGATGGACCCACGTTTCATCACCTGTCACTATCCGTGACTCGAATCCCGCCGGGTCTTGGTTGTACAGGAGCAGCAGCTCCCCCGAACTTTGACGACGTTGAAGTCGATCATGGGGCGTGAGGTTTCTAGGGACCCAACGGGCAGAGACTTTGGTCATGGCCAAATTGTCGTGGATGACTTCCATGTGATATTCCAAGTTCTCGCTCGATTTCTTCGACCTTCACCCGTCGATTTTCGAGGATCCTCCTCTCCACACGTCTGATGGGGGTCATCTTCAAGGGACTCACGACCATGGCGGAACTCCCTATTCCAGCGACCAATGGTTGCATAGGAAGGGGCGGTGTCGGTGTACACTGCAACCATTCGTTCATGGATCTCTTTTGCATTCTTGCCTTCCTTGGTCAAAATTTGATCACTGCGCAGTGCTCAACCTTCGCCATGTTGAAAAATTTGTGACACGATCTGCGATCAGCTACTGCTTCTTAAATAGATGAGGCAGGAGCGTGTGGCTACAGGTCCTGACTTATCATAACTTGACCTAACACCCCCACAAACAGCCATCCCCTTCCTCTGTTTTGCCCTACCGATTCGCAAAAATAATTGACTGCCCCTCGTAACTGCTTTAATATTTTGTAATTGTTTGGAATAAACTCTTTTAATATTTTGTAATTATTTCTAAATAAAGTGTTCTGCATTTCAAACAACTTTCATTTTGAATAGTTGCCAATTCAAACAATTTTAAAATCAAATAAGTTTTGCAACAGGAAGGAGGAGGGAGCCCAGGTTTAAGCCAGGGCTGGGTGTGGACTTTTTATGCCACCAGATCTAACAAGGGAGCGCCCAGGGTGGGTAGAACCCGCAGAAGGGTCCCAAATGGGCAAGGAAACGGCCGTGCTTGTAGGCCTGGAGGGGAGAGGAGCAAGAGGGTATCTTTCTTAACATTGAGGCATAAGATGTCCCATGCAGAGCTGAGCGCGCAAGGACCAAATCATTAGCCTTACGAAATGAGAGATGATCCTGTGCCTGAACGGCCAGGATTTCCTTCTCAAGGAGATACGCACCACATTGCTTCCAAGAAGCAGGGTGCAACTCTCGGCAAATGACACACTTGGCCACACACGATTTGAACTTATCGTGTGCAGCCTTAGAGCAACTTAGACAGAATATGGGTAACCCCGAATGTGCGCGTCTACCTGAGCGATTCGTATGGCCGAAGCGGTGGCAGTAGTAGTACCTCCGCGGCAGTGGCACGAATGCCTTCACACGGTAGCGATACCAATCGGCAAGCACCGGCTCAGGGAGCTTGTCACAGTCGAACATGACAGAGTGTAGGAGTGGGTCTCGATGCTTGACCTTGACCACCCCATGGTCGGCCAGTTCTAAGGTGATGTCCTATATGGAGTAGTCCACGAGTTCCCTCGCATAAACTACCTTCACGAAGTTCATAGTAGAGTGCGGCGTCACACTCACCGGTGTGCCATCAAGTGTCCGAAGGGCACTAATCATGGCCGCCTCGGAGGGATTCGACGCATTTGCCAGAAGGCTCCCATCCTAGAAACGGGTCACCTTCGGCTCTCTACCACTCAGGCTAGCTAAAGCTCGCCTCGATAGATCATGTTGCCCTTATCCAACATGCTGCCATCAGTGGAGCGAATAACGAAGCGTTTGAAGCAAGAGGGCTCGAAAAAGCCAGGTAACCTCTGAATGAGCGGGCCCGACGTAATAGAGGCTCCGCTCTGCGCACTTTTTGTCTTAGTCTGGGACTCCCCACCCGGGTTAGCACCGGAGCCGGACCTGCCGATCTTGGCTTGGTTGCATACCGAAATGGCAGCGGGCCCGTCTGTCCCCGTGGCTCCCGTGGAGGGAGAGGAGCCCAGTCTTTTTTCTATTTTTTTTCTTTTTAAGAGACGAGGGCGGGGAATGAACCAGCTTCTCCCTTCCGCCGGCAGGAGCACCTAGGCCAGATCCTTCTCTGAAATGGACAAGGTCTTGGCTGTCTAAAGGGTATCAGCTAGGAAAGGAGGTCCCTCCTCTCCTCGTGAATCCTTGGGGACCCAAGCCATCTGAGAAGCTTGCACAGGGACGGACTCAGGTTCTGTCCTTGGCACCAAGCCCGGGTTCGACCCCATGGAAGATCCTACCATCTGGGGCTGGGTCACCTAGAGGACCATGTCCCTGAGAAAGCACAGGGGGAGGGGGGCTGCTTTTCTGCACTGGATGTGCCCGAGAGCGGCTCTGACGATGTTATAAGGTGAGTTAATGTGGAGTTTAGATGTTCTACATAATTGGGCTTGGTGACCCTATTATTTGTACGGGCCGCAAACGCTAATCAGTAGCCCGCTCTGTGAGGGCTGAATACAGGGAAGGCAAAGCCGGGTGCAGCCATTTTGGACCACTCATCCCACCCAGTGGTCAGGCAGTTCCACCTTGGACTGGGCGTAAAATTGATAGACTATGAAAGGAGAGAGAAAGGGTATGTGACCCAAACTGGAGCTCAGAGATGTGGGGGCATTTCCCCCTCTCCCTCAGACCGGATCCGGAGTGGTTGGGTGAAAGGAAGCTGGTCGGCGTCTACCCTGTGAAATTAGAGGCTGACCAAACAAAGTTGTGGGAGAGGTTGTAGGGAAAGTGGAGAAGCAGGGCAAGAAGACAGGGTGTCAGAAAGAAGAGGCTAAGCTGGGGCCAGATGGGGCGCAGAGTCCCATCAGCAGTGGCCAGGAAATAAATCGCCTGCCCCTTACGGGGCCCAATTTCCAGGAGGGGTAAAGTAGGGGGGTGCAAGTAAGTTATTCTAGAAACAAATCCCCAAGTACCAACACCTAGCATCTCCGAAAGTTCTCAACATTAAGGAATCCTGTCATGACATTTTTCACCTACCTTAATATTTAATATAAGGGTATTTTCGCCCTTTTCCCCCAATACCCTTGCCTTTAATGGCATGCAAATAGACACAGGATAGCTAAAATTCTCTCTTATTATCCTTATCTTAAAATTATATATTTTAAACCTGGTGAGTTCATCTTGAGTCTGTTGTAGATCTGCCCGATCGCGGCAAAATTCATCATGAAGGTCGCCAGTTTCTTGTTTCACCGATTGCAACTTAGCAAAGAGCTTTTTCAGTTTTCTCGTTTTGGCCTCGACCTCTTGTTGCAGTGATGAGAAGGTTGATGCAATTTCTCCTGTGTTCTCTTCCTCCTTTTCCAATTGCTGAAGCATCTCTCGTTCAATCCTCTGATCAAACAGAAGTTAATGATATGTAAGTTCCATTTTTTTAAAGGTACTAACTGTATGTTGGGCAGGAAAAAATGCCCATGATGTCAGTTTGAGTCAGTCTTAAAAGGTAACTAAGCCCAGATAGGGGTCGCTGGCCAGGAAAGCCACGCACCTGAAAGTTTTCTTCCTGCGAGCGTAATTACACTCTGCAGTCAGGCAAATTGATGTATGTAATGAGCAGTTCACAGATGCTCTCTCCATGTGAGAGAAACATGTTTGTGAGGAATGGGGTGGTAGGCATAAAGAGGATGTAACTGTGCTTTTGACTCAGGAGTGACATGCTAATGTTTGGGTATGAATGTGAGAGTTTGGGAATAATGTAGGTAGGCTGCGGATGCATAAAACTTGCATATGTAGTCAAACTTCGAACCAACAAAAGATTGATAAAAAAATAAGGCAGTAGCCCTATCAGCGCCCCAGGTGCTGAACGTCACGGAACAAAATGTCCATTGGGCGGGTACAAGAGGCCTTAAGTCTGCGAATATGAGCCCCCATCCCCCGGTGAGGTGTCGGTCCAAAACAGGACCATCGAAAGAGATCAAAATGTCGTCCACGTAGAGAGTAGCGAGAAATCTTCCGGCAACACAGAGGCACTACCATTAATGCTCCAAGCAAAAAGTGTGACACTGAGGATACTTCCCTGCGGGACACTCACTTGATGGCTTCATCCACCGAATTAACTCCTCGATTCGGACAGTTATTTCCTCAAATGTGGAAAACGGCGCCGTCGCGCCAACCACCACCGGAAGGGGTCTCTCAGGTGGCAGCAGGCCAGAAAATGATATTTAAATGAGAAAGTGATCACTATCATGGAAGTCATCGAGCACCTCCCACCTCAAATCAGGCTGTGCATCCGGAGAGTACAGGGATAGATCAAGGCAGGAAAATGAAGCAATTCTCGGATAGTGAGGCGCAGAGTCGTCCACATTTAGGACACCTATCTCCAGCTCGTCGATCATGTCAGCAAAGAACCGACCCCTGGGATTGATTGAGTAATCTCCCCAGAGTGGATTTCTACAGTTCAAATCCCCAAGGAGTAGAAAGGGCCTCGGCAACCATGCACAATGAGGCATAAGTCCCCCACGTCGAAGTCGGTTGATGGTGGGATGTATGCATGCAGAAATAACGGAATATCTCCTATCTGGGTGTAGCTGCACTGCCACTGTTGTAAAGGAGTTTTTACAGCAAATAGAAGGGAGATATCATGCCGGGTCTAAATCGCGCATCTTGCTGACCGGCCACAATCCTATGGTGGTGGGGTCGCAAAACCCTTACACTTCAAGAGGGTGGGCAGGGGACGTGCGCTCAGCATGGTCTCATGCAAAAAGATGGCTAATGGGGAATGGGAGGAGACAAGCCTCAGTACCATCCTTCCAGTTAGCCCAGAGTCCGCGGCAATTCCATTGAAGGAATATGCCGCCAGGCCTAGCTCGGAGGAGATGTGGGGACAAACTTCAAAAAAAGAAACCCTCAGGGAATGGCTGTACCTTTCCCGGAGGCAGAACTCCGGGCGCCGTTGGCCAAATAAGGTGCTGGCACATTTGAGGACATATTGAGGAAGGTTGGGGTAGCTATGCGAGTCTTTTCCTCCCTCCGCCTTGAAACCTTTGGTGGGAGGTCCACCAAGGATCAGTTCAGCTATTGGTGGGCGGGGAGGTACTGAGGCTCCTTTGGTGTTGTCCTGGAAGTGGGGGAGACTTTAGGAACACCGGAAGATGGCCTCCGACCACCTTCAGAGGGGTGTCTCCTGTGAGTCTAATGACTCGATGGAATTGTGCAGAAATTTCGCCTTATGTGAAACCGTCATGTGGGGAAAAGGGAGGGGGAAGGGGCTAGTTTTAGCAGAGGCTGGGTGTAAAGCCTTTGGAGCAGCTAGATCTACCAAGATTGCGTAGAGAGGGGGGGGAGGGGGGGTAGAACCCACAAAAGGGGTTCCAAATGGGCGCGGAAACGACCGTGCTCGTTGGCGTGGAGGGGACACGAGCAGACGGTGCATTTTGTAGAAAAAAAAATTGAGGCACAACGTCCCAGGCAGCGGTGGGCGCGCCACGGAATCAGACACTGTGAACAGCCTAAACAGCCAGCCTTTCGTTCTCCAGCAGATAAGCACCACATTGCTTCGAAGAAGCAGGCGCGGCTCTCCACAATTTACATATTTGGCAATACATGACAGGTACTTATCGTGTACAGCCTTGGAGCAACTTACACAAACCTCGGGTAAACCAGACTTGGCATGTCTACACAAGCGTTAGGTATGGCCGAAGAGGCGGCACTAGTAGCAACTCCGCGGCAGTGGCACTAATGCCTTCATGTGGTAGCGATACCAACCGGCATGCACCGACTCAGGAAACAAGTTGAAGACTGTAGGTGTGGATCTCTAGGCCCATCCCTGTTTTCTCATCACACGTTCGACCTTCACCGCCTCATGGTGGGCCGGCTCTAAGGTAATGTATTCTAAGGAGTGTTCCACAAGCTCCCTTACTTAGACAACTCTTTTCACAAAGTTCATGGTAGAGTGCAACATCACACTCACCGGCGAACCATAAAGTCCCCTAAGTGCACTAATCATTACCGCCTCTGATAAGCCCGGCGCATACGCCAGAAGGATCCCGTTTGAGAAACAGGTCACCTTTGGCTCTCTACCATTCAAACTAGCTAGTATCATGTTACCTTTGGCTAACATGCTGCTATCAGTGGACAAAATAAATCAGAAAGCGTTTGAAGCCAGGAAGATCCAAAACGCCAGGTAATCTTTGCATGAGGGCCCCGACGTAATCGAGGCTCAGCTCAGCGCACATGTTTTTAGTCTGGGCCTGCCCACCCGAGGGCGTCGTCTCTGGGCCAGAGTGCCGATCTTGGCCTGGTCACTTGTCGAAGGCGACGGCAGACCTGTTCATCCCCGGAGACCCCACGGAGGGAGAATAAACCCTAGTCATCTTTTTCTTTTTAGTAGAGGGCCAGGAGTGGACCCGCTTCCCCCCGTCCCCGGAAGGGACCCCAAAGCCGGACCTACTAGCCTCAGAAAGAACCTTCTCCGAAATGGAGAAGAGCACGGCTGTCAAAGGAACACCAGTCGGGAAAAGAGGTCACTCTTCACTTGGGGGCCCTGAGCCGCCTGAGAAGCTTGAACAGGAGCTGACTCAGGTTCGCCATGGAATACCCTACCATTTGGGGCTGGGTTATCTCTGGGACCATGTCCAGCTCAGGGGTGGCCTCCATGTGGTCATCCACCCCTACATTGTCACGGATCCCAATTGAGTGCTCTTCAGTCTTGTCTTTGGTAGTCTCTTAGGCCAGTGGGGAAGAGAGGGGGTAGGCCCGCTAGCCCAGTGCAAGCTCAAAACGCATGCTTGCAGGACAGTTGGGATCCTACCGGCCGGGCCCACTATCGAGCCGTCGAATCTAGACCGCACTCGCGCTCTCTTGGCATTCTCCTGCGGTGCAAAAATGGAGTTGTCCAAGGGTGATTACAAAGAAGTGGGTGAGAAGGAAGCCACCTCATTCATAGACTTAAAAGAGGATAGGAGTAAACCTCCTCTCCGCCAGAAGGAAGGTGGAGGAGCCTCTTTAAAAGTATGGGGGTGCACGAGGTGGAGCTGCATGAAGGAGACTGCCAAGGGGAATTCCCATAAAAATGGTGAGAGGACAGCCTCTCCACCTGTCGAAAAGGATTTCTCCTTTTCTCTAGAGCTTCATGATACCTAGGGAGGGCTAGGCCACGCTTGCTTGATTTTCATGTGCCTGCAGTCGCTCACTATTTAGCTCTGTTGTAGCCATGAAGGTCGAAATAAAGAAGCAAACTGCATGGAAAGTAGATACTATGACCTCCCAATGCTTTCGGAGGTTATAAGAAAAGTCTCCATAGGATGAGAAACTCAATGTGATCATTTACACATACTCCGCCCATGGGTATTTGCTAAGATAGATCTTGACAACCCGGCCCAACATTCAGGCGAAATTGTCAAGTTTTAACCATAAAGGAAGGTGCTGACATAGCCACTTTATGTGTGTACTGGAGGAAGGTAAGCAGAGTCGAAGGCCTAACACACTCCCTACATGATACTTGACCTAGCCAGCGGGGCTTCGGAGCTTGCAGCAGGTAGGGACCTCACGGTATACACTGTCACTCAACTAAGGCTCATAAGAAGACGAAGTGCCCAGAGCAACCAGAACCTCTGTGGATAGAAGGCCAAGTTGGAAAGGGGGTAGGTGGGTATGTAATAAAGAGATGTGGAGATAAGCGGTTCCACTAACGATAGAATGGGTGATCACCTATTATTATAATACCCTGGTGCTAGGTGATCCCGGGATAGCGTGCAGTCCATCCAGGCACCATGTCTAGGGAACCAAACTCTGTCCAGGTAAGAAGGGCTTCCTTAATTTGCACTCAGGATGTGCAGGCCGCTCCTCCGGATACCAGGTGTAGCAGTCATGTAAGGTCATCACCAACCCATATACAAAATTCACTTATGCATTCGGAGAGCACGGGGGTATATGGAAAAGTAAAAGAAGCCGTTCTTAAATAGGTGTGTGAACTCATCCAAATTAAGGACAATGATCTACAGCTCAACTGGGTCCATCAGGACCCCACCCCTGGAGCTGACCATGTAGTCACCCCAGAAGGACACAGAGTGTATAAAGCACACCCACCCACTGGGCCACTATCAGGAGGTGAAATCTGAATGGTGGGAAGAGGAGACGGAACAAATACCATAGCTAAGGGACAATGGGCGGAAACGAGCCTCCCTAGCTCCTCCCAGTTCGCGTCAATTACACTGAAGGATAGTGTCCTCCGGATCTTGAAGGAGCCGATGAGGCCCTTCAGGAGGAAGTGCTCACAGGGATGGCCTTTGACCTCCAGAATTCAGACTCTGTGGGGCTATTGGCCTCGGAAAGCACCAAAACATTTTGCAGACGGCTCAGGATGGGCAGTTCCCCCCCTATCTCTTCGAGTTCTTGCGCTGACTGGGCGCTTGTAACAAAACGCGGCTAGAGCCTGAACTGCCAAGACCTCATTTTCAAATAAAAACGTCTCACAATGCTTTGAAGAAGCAGGATGCGAGCCGCCATAATTAAAGCACTTGGCCTTCGGACAAGTCATGAAGTAGCTGATCAGGTCCTAGCAGCTACATAGAAGAGATCAGGAAGGAGTAAAGGATACTCAGAGATTTAAAAGAGGTACAAATGAGGACCCGAGAGAGTGCATCAAATTTTAATGGCAGTGGCTGTATCAGTATATTTATCATCACCGCCTAAACCTTCTTTTAGGTGGTGGGGTAGGAAAACTATTAAAGCTTCAAAATAACCAGAGCATAGTTGTCTATGGTGGGCTTGAGACCCCAAATGAAAAAGGTGAGAAGGCGTTGGGATCGAGTGGTGAAAAGGTAAAAATGGAGATGTCTCAGAATAGTTCAAGACTACTCAGAGCACAGGCAAAGTAGGCATGCCAGTCGTCGCGGCGATGATACGGAGCCTAGTCGCCAAAATTACAAACTTAGACTAATCTTAGGTTTTAAGACTAGTGAAAGCAACTGAACGAGGTGCTACAACAAAGCACCATATTACTATGGTCAATTTTGGCATAGCAAAAAGAAATAATGGGTAGCTTTATGCTCAGAAAGGTGTAAAGGGGTAGAAGTGTGTTGGTAATGTGTGAGTGGCTTTAATGCACACAGAGACCCACTAGTGCAGAAGTAGTCTATGATGGTTTTAACAAGTCAACTGGAGTAACCTGTATGGGAAATTACCTTTTGCTCAGCTATATCCTGCCTCCTAAGTTCTAAGGCTCTTTGTTGTTCATTAGTGTGGTCGATAATATTCTTCCCACCACACAATAATTTTGACTCCATAGATGCAATTTTCCCCATTAATTTGTCTTGTGCTTCTTTAGAAGACTCCAGCTCTCGCTCTTTCCGTTTAACTTCGTCTAAAAGTTTCTCTTTCTCCTGCAAATATTCATCACCAAGTGATTAAAAATATAAAAACAAAACTTTTGGCACAATAATAAATGAGAAATAGTTATAATTAATATTTTCAGAAACAATGACTTCAAAAAACAAAGACAAAATGGGAAGACATGTTGGGTCCAATGCTTGAGTGAGTCATAATGAAGTAGGGAAATGAAAGCAGAGATTGATTATATTAAGAAAAAAAGGAAAATGGCATGTCCACCGATTTTTTTTTTAAGGAGTTATAGAGAGGAGAATGGGACAGAAGAAAACAAAACAAGAACAATGGCAGGATTCAAACCCTGGACTCCGCACAAGATGCAGTCTATCCACTCACCCAACCTAGAATAGATGTAAGTCAAGCAGAGCTTTTAGGCGCCATGCCTTTTTTCGCTCTTGCCAACTGCTACAAGAATGCAATAAGAAGTTGATTAAAGGGAATAAAAAATATGAAGAAGATAGATAGTCCAAATAGACAAACCAAGAAGCTATTTTGGGCACTGAGAGATGAGGAAAAGAAGAGACTTAAGAGTATATTGGCCCCGCCATACTCTCATGCACCTTCCTGAAACATTCCACACTCAAATTGTTAGCATTCACTAACGCTCTAATTGCCCGAGAGACTTTCCTACCAATAAAACCTTAATCTGCTTCACCTGTACCAGTATCACTTGCCCAAGGAAGAACTATTCATACCACTTTAGACATTGGAACCAGGAGGGTATACAAGTGCAGGCACTAGGGAGAGGAAATGTGCTTGACCAAGTATCTTATTCAGAACATGTGATTAGAATTGGATTTCTGAGGGCTTCATTGCTTGCAGTTCCAAGGAATAAATGATAAGTAGCCGATGAAGGTGCTTTCACTAGTGCTATTATCCCTATGATGGATGCATCTTTCAAACTACCATTCCACTTAATGTTGTGGTGTGGTTGGTATTTGGATATTTTATCCCATTCTGCTCTGTTAAGCCCAGTCATTTGGGACACTTCATTATCAGTGCTGTCTAGTTGCATGTCACCAAATCATTCCCACAGCTACCTACATAGAAAACTAGTCCATCAATGTAGATATTGAGCTTTGGGACAAGTGTAAGAAGAAAGCATGTTTAAGATTCCTTATATATCGTAGCATGACACCATAATAGAAATTATACTACAATGAAGAAATTGAAAGCACATACACACAAACCATCATTTTATTGGAGAACCCAATGCATGACACAATCAGGAAAATTTACAACAGATGAAAGAAATGAACGTGGAAACAGTAGAATTGGCAAATAAAGTTAATTTTTTTATTATGATTCTTTCTTCCAAAAGAGACAAAGCATAAATGGGACATGGTGGAACCATTGCGGCTTAGATGAGTTTAATTTTTCTTTAAAGGATCAACCAGCATGCTAATATAGACTTTACCTCTTCTATTATGTGCTGATTATTTAAAATTTTATTTCGCTCCTCTTCCAATTTCTGTTGTTGATTGAGTATTTCTTCTTCATCAATGCCCTCTTCTACCTCCTCCTCTTCATCTTCATTATGTTTCTTTTTCCTCTTTTTTTTCTTTCCAGTTCGCTGATTCAATTGAGCCTGGAATAATAGCACTTATTAATTAAAAAGCTAAGACAATAATACCCAACTTCTCACAATAAGCCAGATGTTTCAAATTGGAAGGTTAAATTATGGCACAAGTTTAAAAAATTATATTATTTAGTGATTAATATAACAATAACAAAAGTTGTACAAACAAACCTTTAATTTTGCAATCTCTTGTTGATATTCTCTCAGAATTGCATCTTTTGGATCTTCATTAATTTTGGGCTTGTTTTTAATATTCTTTGCTCGGTTTGCATACCGAAGTGTGGTTAGAGTTTCATCATAATTGTAGCTGGCAGGCCCAATATTTGCCACCATGATTGTCTTGGAATTACCACCAAGAGAATCTAGAGGACGAATGAAATGGGTACAAAAAAATGTGTTAATGGGCAATTGGAATTACCACTAAGTTGAAAAAGAAACAAAATGGGTATAAAAATACAAGCATTAGTTGACAATCCACTAACAAATTTACAGTTGACAAATTTACTTACATACTTGCAGAACAATTCTTTATATAGAATTATTTATTACACAAGTCTTCTAAGATTAATTATTATTATCAACCTCTTTCAAATAATAAGCAACTGCCAAATATACACTCTTGGCCAAAAGTATAAAGCACCCCTCATAGATTTATAAATTTAAGATATTTAGTAAAACTTTTAGAATTTATCATATTATTCTTAAATATATATGATAATAATGTGTATTTTGCAAATATGTTTGAATATTTTGTTAATATGTTAGTGTCGTATAATGCCCCTTTTGATCACTCCACATCTGACACCACTTTTGTTGTGGTATACCTTGTGGAACAAGATGTACTTCTTTAATGAAGTAGGCTTTGGTCTAAGAGTGCTAATTTTTGTTGTGTTAAGGAAGAGCCGCTTCAAACAACTTTTGTTGTATAATGCCCTTTTTGATCTGGTGTCAGGTGTGTGTAGGGAAATCGTCACTCCCCCATTCTCTCTCAGTGGAGACACGGGATGGTAACTGCAAAAACATCCTAGCCCGGCACCATGGGACAAACTCGTAATCACAACCCCTCACCACTCGTCTCTATGAAAAGCCGAACGGTTTTAAACTGCAAGATCTCCCCTACAAGAGTATATTCAATTTCACCTCAAGAAATTGGAGACGCGTTTCTCTCAAGCTCGAAGGTCAGTGAAAGCCGAGGTAAGACTTGCTGAGAAAAACTGTTGGAATAAGAACCCTCCTGCGGCCCGTCCACAAGCCCCAACCCCAGTGGCATGACGAGGTATAAATAACAAACACTTGGGAAAAAACGAGGTAGAATACACGAGTCTCCAGGCTACGAAGTCCCCGGAATGAGGCCGGGCTACTAAGACTGGAAAGGTAGAATACGTGAGTCTCCAGGCTACGAAGTCCCCGACTATAGAGGCCGGGCTACCAAGACTCGACAGGTAGAATACGCGAGTCGCCAGATTACGAAGTCCCCTGCAAGAGAGGCAGGGCTACTAAGGGGGCTAAGAAGCCGCTCATCCTTAAGCTAGTCCCTGGTTATCAAACCGAACATTAAGTTAACTTGTTCAAGTTCAACTTACTCTAGTCAGAGACACTCCTTCTATCCTGGTGCATCGTAAAGCCCAGGGATAGTCCTCGCCCTTGAAGAATTATGAAAAGAAGAGGGAAAAGGCTCCCCCTCGAGCCCGTTACCCGGTGGCCACATCAAACTCATAAGTTAGCTTGGTTGAGGAACCAAGTTCAACTAATTCTTGTCGGAGAAACCCCCTCCTCCTCTATCATCGCCTTTGAGGAAGACTGGAACTAAGAAGAAGCTCATCCTCAAGCTAGTTCCTGGTTACCAAACCGTCCTTTAAGTTAACTTGTTCAAGTTCAATTTATTCTCGTCAGAGAAACCCCTCTCCTCTATCCTTGCCCTTGAATAAGACCCCCACGCCCGAGTAAAGTCCTCGCCCATGAAGAATTACATAATGAAGGAGAAAAAGCTCTCCCTCGAGCCTGTTACCCGGTGGTCACACCAAACTCTAAGTTAACTTGGTTTAAGAACCAAGTTTAAGCACCGTGATTGTTCTCACCCTTGAAGCCCTCCCCTCAATCATTGAATACCATGTGGACCCCAGCTGCCACACTCGCCAAAGTCACTGGTGGCTTTTAAGTTATTCGTCCACAACCTCCATCTGGCCGGTCGGCACGCGTCTTGGAGACAATAACATTCCCCAGGTAAAGTGCTGCTTGATTTCAAGGTCAAACTCAAACCCGCCGCCAGAGCAACCATGGTATTTAAACTCCAGCAGAGACAATTAGCCTATTTCTTGTATATTGAAGTGAGCATCGAATTAGCCAATATTTGAGGGTCAAGTTAATTGAAGTAATTTTTGTGTATTTTAAAATTTGTGGTATTTCTGTGGTTCATGTTTTGTTTTTGTGTAGTAAATTGTTAAATTTAAAATGCAAGTTTATTTGGGAATTTCTGTGTGTTTCCTTATATCCTTACGTGTTAAAGCGGCTCTTCCTTAAAAAAACAAAATTAGCACTCTTAGAACAAAGCCTACTTCATCAAAAAAGTATATCACGACCACAAGGTATACCACGACAAAAGTGGTGTCAGGTGTGGAGTGATCAAAAGGGGCAAATTACAACAAAAGTGGTGTCAGGTGTAGGGTGATCAAAAGGGGCATTATACGACAAAAGTGGTATCAGGTGTGGGTTTTTTATTAGAAAGAACATAGCAGCGTCTAATTAAAGGAGAGCCAACACGTAAAAGGATTACCAGGAATAATAGAGAATAATTGGCAAGACGAGAGGAAAATTGGTAAAGTTAGGGGTGGAAACAATCTGAAGGTAATTCTTAGGCCAAGTGGTAAATTTGTTGTCGGAGTGGTATTACAATCAGCACAGTAGTGGGATTAAGGGTAAATTAGGCTGTGCGCTACCTGGTGAGTGGCGGCATAAGTACCTGAGAGTACAGCAAGGAAAAATCGATCCGGTCGAAAGATTCAACCAACAAGCACAAATTCTGGGATTTGAAGGCGAGGATATGGATGCCTACATCCATTCAGAATTGAGAATACAAAGAGAAGAAGAAGAAGAAATAATACAGTTTGATAGAGAAATGGAAGATATAAGAAAAGAGATGAAAAGAGAATACAAAGCAATGAAAATACGGATGGACAGAAAAGGAGAAGACCGAATACAGCGGAAAATAGAAACAGAGGAAAGAAGAATACAGAGAGGAAGTAAAACAAATGAAAGAATAATACTGTTGAAAAGAGAAGCAAAAGAATTAAGAATAAGGATAGAGAGGGAGATGAAGAAAGGAGAATAAAGATAAAATGAGAAGATGAAAGAAGAATAAAGATAAAAATGGAAGATGAAGAAAGAAGAACCCAACAGGAAAATGAACTAGCGAAAGTGGAAATAGAAGCTGAAGAAAGGAGAATGAAGAGGGAAAAGTAAAAAAAGAGAAGAATAAAGATAAAAAAGAAGTAGATGAAAGAAGAATACAGAGGGAAAAAGAATTTGCCCAAGCTGAATGATAAGAGAGAGAAGAAAAAGAAAGATTGTTTGCACTCGATAGTGCATCTATCGAGAACCAGATTGAGGCTGAGGAAGTGTTAGCTCAGCCTGGACCTAGGAAGGGAACATTGATGGAAACCCAGGCAAATGGGGCAATGATGGAAGAAGTACCTAAGGAAGAACCTAGTCAAATGGGGTAATGAAGGACAAAGTAGTATCTAGCGAAGAGGTACGAGCAGGTGTACCTGAGGAATTACCTACAAAGAGAACTGAGTCAAATGGGTTGACAAGGAAGGAGGAAAGAAGTGTTAATGCGATACACCCAGGTAAAACTAGTCAGATGGTAGACGCAGATGAGTATCCCCTACCCCTAGTAGTCTCCTCCCCAAACGGAACGTCCACAGAGTTACCATTAAAACTCCAAGTCGTAGTGAGCTCCACGCCCATTAACGACCCTGCAAGGAAAATTTTATTTGACCCCCAAAGATGGAACCCAGACACGATCTCTCTGTGTACCTGGTTAAAGGAGTGCTATGGGACTCATGCTCCCATCATTTATGCAACTCTGCCAAATGGGGTGATGATGGAGCAAGATGGAAGTGTCAATGTGATACACCCAGGTAAACCGACTCAGATGTTAGACAAGGATAATAAGTATCCCCTAAACCCAGTAGTCTTCCCCCAGAACGAAGCACCCACAGAGTTACCATTAAAACTCCAAGTCGTAGTGAGCTCCACACCCATTAATGACCCCGCAAGGAAAGTTTTATTTGACCCCAAAGGTCGAACCCAGACACGATCTCCCTGTGTACCTGGTTAAAGAACTATGGGACCTATGCTCCCATCAATTATGCCCAACTGCAACAGGCCCTGGTAAGGAAAATGGTTTATGAACCAATTAGATCGCACACAAACTCGATCTCCAAAGGTACCTTGTTAAAGGAGAACTATGGGACCTCTGCTCCCAGCATTTATGCCCCACTGCAACAGGCCGCTCTAGCCATGAGGGTTAGTTTAAAAGTATCCCAGTACCGTAATATGGGTAGTTCGCATAAGTTGAAGTACCACTACCATTTTGTGACTTACTTGGGTAGACCCCATAAATCGAAGGGCCAACTCAGGCGAGGTAAGGTAATGGTCACAGAGCACCATTTTAATATTAGCTACATCAAAGGAGCCAATAAAGTACAGCCGCTCTATAAGCTGAGACGAAATACCATTGAGGGTTATGTCAGTACCTAATAAGCGTGAAACCATGTTTTCATTTATTTTTCGTGTTAGTAGTTATCGGTAGGATTTTAGTTCTTAAAAGCTTAGAAATGTAAGGAAGTAGCTTGTTTTTTGTTTTTGTTTTTGTTTTGTTGCGTGTAATCGATGAATTAGGTTTTTTTATTTGAAAGTTAAATTGTAATGCGAGCATGTTAAGTAGGCTGTGTAACATACCCCCCCAGTAGGCTCGCGAGGTCTAGTTCGACCCAATGCCTGTGTATGCGCATGCGTGCGTGCTCAAGTGTAAAGAAAGTTAAAGTAAGAGAGGGCTCAAAGATATACAACTTTGCTTTATTCATCTAGGTTGAGTCCCTCCCCCCATTAAGTTCTTCAAAGGGGTGTGTGTAGGGAAATCATCACTCCCCCATTCTCTCTCAGTGGAAACATGGGACGGTAACCGCAAAAACATCCGAGCCAGGCACTGTAGGGCAAACTCATAACCACAACCCCTCGCCACTCGTCCCTATGAAAAGCCGAACGGTTTTAAACTGCAAGATCTCCCCTACAAGAGTATATTCAATTTCACCTCAAGTAAGAAATTGGAGATGCGTTGCTCCAAGGTCAGCGGTAGCTGAGGTATGACTTGCTAAGAAAAAAGTTGGAATAAGAACCCTCCTACGGCCCATCCACAAACACTTGGGAAAAATGAGGTAGAATACATGAGTCTCCAAGCTACAAAGTCCCCGACTATAGAGGCAGGGCTACCAAGACTGGACAGGTAGAATACGTGAGTCTCCAGGCTACGAAGTCCCCAACTATAGAGGCTGGGCTACCAATACTGGACAAGTAGAATATGTGAGTGGCCAGAATACGAAGTCCCCTGCAAGAGAGGCAGGGCTACCAAGAGGGGCTAAGAAGCAGCTCATCCTCGAGATAGTCCCTGGTTATCAAACCAAAAGTTAAGTTAACTTGTTCAAGTTCAACTTACTCTTGTCAGAGAGAATCCTACTATCCTAGGGCATCGTAAAGCCCAGGGATATTCCTCACCCTTGAGAAATTACGAAAAGAAGAGGGAAAAGGCTCCCCCTCGAGCCTGTTACCCAGTGGCCACACCAAACTCATAAGTTCAACTTATTCTCATCAGAGAAACCACCCCTCCTCTATCCTCGCCCTTGAGGAAGACTTGAACTAAAAGAAGCTCATCCTCGAGCTAGTTCCTGGTTACCAAGCCGACCTTTAAGTTAACTTGTTCAAGTTCAACTTACTCTCATCAGAGAAACCCCCTCCTCTATCCTCACCCTTGAAGAAGACCCCCCCCCCAAGTACAGTCCTCGCCCATGAGGAATTACGTAACAAAGGAGAAAAAGCTCCCCCTCGAGCCCATTACTCGGTGGTCACACCGAACTCTAAGTTAACTTGGTTTAAGAACCAAGTTCAACTTACTCTCGCCAGAGAGACCCAGCCTACCCTGGTGCCTCCTAAAGCACTGTGATTGTTCTCACCCTTGAAGACCCCCTTCCCTATTGAATACCCTGTGGACCCCAGCTGCCACACTCGCCAAAGTCACTGGTGGCTTTCAAGTTATTCGTCCACAACCTCCATCTGGCCAGTCGGCACGCGTCTTGGAGACAATAACATTCCCGGAGTAAAGTGCTCATTGAGTTCAAGGTCAAACTCAAACCCGCCATCAGAGCAACCAAGGTATTTAAACACTAGTAGAGACAATTAGCCTATTTCTTGTATATTGAAGTGAGCATCGAATTAGCCAATATTAGAGGGTCAAGTTAATTGAAGTAATTTTTGTATATTTTAAAATTTGTAGTATTTCTGTGGTTCATGTTTTGTTTTTGTGTAGTAAATTGTTAAATTTAAAATATAAGTTTATTTGGGGAATTTCTGTGTGTTTCCTTATATCCTTACGTGTTGAAGCGGCTCTTCCTTAAAACAACAAAATTAGCACTTAGAACAAAGCCTACTTCATTAAAGAAGTATATCACGACCACAAGGTATACCACGACAAAAGTGGTGTCAGGTGTGGAGTGATCAAAAGGGGCAAATTATGACAGTTAGAATTACTTAGTATTTTACTAAATGGTGTAATTAATAATAATGCAGCATGTTTTCGAAAATCAGTATTTAACCAATATTTCTTGTTTCAGCTTAATTTATAACTAATGTGCACTCAATATTGTTCTAAATAAGAAATATGAGAAGCTAAAGAGCTTAGAGAAAAAGAGATCACAAATCCAACATCTCCATAACTTATCACAAGTAGAAATTGATAAAAAAATAAAATGTTCAAGGTATGGTGTATAAATAACTATAAAATAATATCAAGTGACCAAGAGCTATGTATAAGGAAGGAGTAGTAGTTGAAAATGTCTTATAACACCTAGAGAAGACAGGTCTATCAATCGAAATTAATTAAAATAATCGCAAAAAAAACATCTAAACTTGCTGGGGAATTCACTAAAGCTTCAAGTTCAAAAATATCATCCAGGACTTTTAGGAGACAAAGATGAAGGGGTAAAATGATGCAAGGAGAGAAAGAAACCATGGATATCTGAGGTCAACAGCAAAAAACCCATCTTCGGTGCCCCCCCAACAAAAAATAAATAATTTTTTTTTTAGACATAAACAATTGTCTAAAGTTATCTGGTCAGATAAAAATAATTATTAGGTATGTAAGAAAGACTATTGTATTGTCACTTTACATGCAATTCAAGAGGCTAGTTTGGGGGAGTTACTGGCTTCCATCCAAAATGTTATGTTCATATTGAGTATATAAGTATAAACGATATAAATGAGTTGGATAAATAGTCATATGAGATAAAGGCTTATAAATTCTCAATCAAAACATTGTAACATTTTTAGACTATCAGAAGCCTTCTGGTTTTTACTCTATGTTTAGAACTGGCCCTATATAAAGACTAAATAAACCCTTCAGCCTTTTTTATCATTGTTCTTGGACTGAAGATGGAGGAAACCAGTCAATTCTGGAAGTCTTGTGAATAAAGTCTTTCCAAAGAAACGTGTCATTGTCTCATTTAGAAGTTTAATACCAACTGAATGAATGCCCTTCATCTTCTTTTTAAAAATTTAAGTTGTATTTCCTTTTAGTTGATCATGGCAAAGTATTAAAGCCAGTACTTGTCATACAAGAAGTCACTGGATCAAATCAGGGTAAAGGTCAATGATTTTTTCCTCTTTTACAAGGTGTAGTTATTGATCTCATATGTACATACATGTATAAAAGGTAAAAAATATAAACTAATCATTTTTTATGCAAGGGGATTAAAAAAAGTGTAAAATTCTCCAAATGGGCCCCAATTCTACAACATAGTTGATAAAGAGGATATTATTAAGGAAAGTTTTTATAATTTCTTTTAAGATGATTTTGATCTACCCACATGAAAACAACAATTGTCACAAGTAGAAACATTATGAGGATTTTATGAATGTGTTGTCTAGGAACCATTTTCTGCATTTTTTTTTTTCAATTTGATTTTTCACCACTTTGCCCTAAATATATCATTTATACTTGCTCCTTTCATTCCCTTGTTAGTAAATATGAATGGTTGTTATTGTTGTTAATTGCACGGCAGGAGCAGATGACCACTGCTACTTCTGACCACTTGGGAGATTAAGGAAGAACTTTACCACATTTAAGTCGGGCTGCGCTCTCTGTGAGGGTGTCCTGATTAGAGGGGAGTGAAGTTGTTGCATGCTGCAGGAATTTTATAGTACTCCACTGTGCTAGGCAGCCCATGCAACAGTGTATGAAGTGTGAATGAAGACATGAATTTGAATATAAATATTTAAGAATGAAAATTTAAAGCAGAGTGGAAGGTGCATATGGGTGAAAAAAAATGTTCCAGAGGAAAATGTGAATTATGAGAACTTTAAAATTTTTATTTTCACCCTAATATCTAAAAAAAAATCTAAATAAAATTAATCCCCATTTAATAATAATTGTCATCATTTTATTTAAAAAAAAAATCATAGGATTAGAAACTAAACTATCAGGATTCTAATCTCACCTTGCAATAAGCGAGTAAGTTTTGAGTCTCTGTAAGGAATATGAGTACTTTTACCATCAACAAGGGCTGATATAACATTTCCAAGAGCAGACAAGGAGAGGTTGATTTTGGTGGCTTCCTTAAGACGATCACCCTTAAAAAGCAAATAAATAATTACAGTACACATAAAAAGGTAACAACAAACAAATAAAAAAAGGCAAGAAGGAAGCGAGCTCCAGCATCGGGGGTAGCCTCTCCCCCCTGCCTGGCGCAGAAATATGCAACCCAAAACAAACTCAAATAAAGTGGGAGGCCAGCCTCCTCCAAAAAGTCAAAGTACACAGGTCAGTGTGCACGAATGCGTCCCGAGTACAAGGGACAAGCAGTAGCGACACCGCTTGTCCCAGTACCAGAACAGGTAACAGCATGAAGATCACCCAGACTGGGGGGTGGGTCCATGGGAACAGTGGCAGCGCAATAAAACGCAACTTTAAGTTCCCTTCGACTGTCTCCCATCTTCTTTACCAAGCAGCCTGTATTCCTGCCATGTAATCAGTGTAAGGAAGAGCGAAATGCTGCTCTGGTCACCCAGTCTTCGCAGACTCTTTGTCACGCTCATTCCTCACAATTCCTACATGTCCAGGAACCCAGCAGAAGATAATTTCAACATCCACCCTGCTCGCTAAAACCATGGCATCACAGATATTGTGAACCAGGGGATGTAGAGATTCCAATGCCACCGAGAGCACTCAGGGCACTTTGTGAGTCACTATAAATCCCAATCTGGGCACGTTGAGTTATCTCCCGTACTGAGTGGCGTATTGCCAGCAGCTTGGCTGTGAATACAGATGCAGCGCCTGACAGAGCCCCACTGACTTCAAACAAAGAGCATACAGCATGGAAACCGACCACTCTTGGGACTTGGAGCCATCCGTATACACTGGCACGGTTCCAGTGTGACACGAAGTGTGCTCCCAAAATGCCGAACACATCATCTTGATCTGACTGCCATATCTGCACTCAAATCTTCAACATAGGTTACACATCATCCCCATCCAAAAATCAAACAAACTCCCCCCCCACAACTATCTTGCTCATCTCAAGAACACTAAAAAAAACCAACAGAATGAAACCTCTTACATTCCACTCTCACACCCAACATGACTTGAGAGAAAAACATTCCACAACCAACCTAACAGGACATCTTAAAAGGCTTCAACCAAAACTGTCACCCACAATGCACAGGCATGGCTGAAAACCAGCAATCTTCCACATTGACCCATGCCACATCCTTATACAAAAAATACAAGATACCAACTACCACACCAATGAATAGCAAACTTTGTTGCCAATAGACAGTCAATTCCTCCAACACAGGAGATAATTTCAAAGAAAAAAGCTTCTTAAGGAGCCATCCTATCACCCACCCTCATCATGCATCACAAGCCCCTCACCACTACCCAATCAGTCCCTCTAGACATTCTCGCAGATGACATCCCAATCTACCTTCATACACACAGACTTGAGAAAACTATATAAGTACTTACAACTACAAAATTGGTTAATGGCAAAGAGAATACCTACCTCCCTTAAAAAAAGCAACACTCGCACTCTTTACCTCTGACAATCACAAATCAAACTACCACCCAAACTTTTTGCTCTACAGCCAACATCTGACTCAACTTTAACCTCATACTACTGGCTGTGACCCTAGACCCACACACAAAACATTTCAAAGGCCATATCCAAACTTAATGCTCTCAAAATACCAACTTTGGACAACACAAAGAAACTGAACATTCTGAACAGTCCCCATCCTGGTCACCAACAATACCTAAAACACACCTACAAAAGATACAAAGTGCAAAATAGTGCCACACAAGAACCCCACCCCACCCCCACTGAAACAAAAATTCTCCTCATGAGAGGCTACCAAAACATGATAGACAATTTTTCAGCAAACTGTGTTGCACCTGACACCTTTTCTATTCCTACTGCCCATTACATCCACTAATTAGCAAACCTCCATCCCAACCACAGCAAGAGCCCAGCAGGTAAGGTTGTGTTTTTAAAAACTCCAGCCAACCTGTATGGCAAGAGAAAAGAAGTTGTAAGAGTTGTCAGCCATTCCTAAGTGGATATAACACAGCCACTCTACCTGGAGTAAGACCACGCCACTTGGATGTATTCCACATCAGATTAAATTGCAATTGACCTTCCACTTCCAAGCTATTGCATGGACTGCTATTACAGGAAGTGGGTGCGATAAAATTCCCACAGCATGTAACAGCCTCACAGAAACTGCGGCCCCACCTATTTGTAGTAATGTTGGCGGGGTCCTAGAGCACATGCTGTAGGATCAAAGCTTTCTGTCTCAATCTTCCAAGTGGTCAAGGGAGCACAGATGCCACTTGTCCTGGGGATCTATAAACAACAACACTAGTAAAACACACACACACACTTTACCTGCATAGTACTTTAAAACCAGCCGCAAAATGTCATCCCTCAAAACCCCCACCCCTTCTAAGATTACAAAACCACATTGGCCTGCCTGCTATCAGGATACTCCACTCTATTTGAATCCAAAAAATATATTAAACCCAGATCCATTTCCCCTTGACTGCCGCAGCTGCACCCGGAAAACACTGTTCATCTTGACTATCTCTTAGAACCACATTCAATGGAAAGACCAAGGGCTGTGGCATCCTTCCTGAGGGCAAAGTCAATGTCTCCTTGTATGCATTCAAGAGCATCCTCCTGAGATCCTCATCTGCACTGTTAAAGCATTTGCAAGTATGCCTATTTTTTGCTTACCACTACACACTTCATATTGACATTACACCATTCCACATTTGTCTTCCTCTTTCTAGTTCTAGCACACCAACACAGCCCTTGCATTACCTACTACCACTCTGATTAATTTATTCCACATTTGCTCTATCTCCATGTTTACACTTATTTCCTCACTTCTACTCTCAGCATTCTCACATACTCTCCCATTTCTCTGTGATTCACCAAACTTCCTTCTGATTCTCCCTTTCTTTCCACCTTCAAGTCTTCTCATTCATACACCAACCAATACACAAGACCACTTGGGACATCTAAATCAGAATAAATTTTTGATATTATTACATTACATCTTTTGTTATTTAGGGAAAAAATAAACCTGAGATAAACTATAAACTACTTACCACAGAGCCAGTTTTCGACTGTCGTTCAGACCCAGCTAAATCAACCAAGTTTAATTTTCCAACTGTAATATGACTTTTACCATCAGGTTTGACTTCACTGCACTCAACTGTGATGATAAAAATAGCATGTGATCTTGAGCTATGCAAGTTCATATTCGTTGCACTGAAAGAAAAATGTTACTAAAAATAAAAGGTATTAATTCTTTTACAAATAAAATCCACTCAGGATTGCCAAACCAGATTTTCTCTCCCTCTGCCTATGGTGAGGGACAATTCTCTACATAAATACAAAAAAGAACAAACCCTAACATCCCCTGCAACTCTGGACCCTCCCAAAACACAAGCTATATCATCCTATCCTATGCTCCCCTCGCTCATATCTGAACATCTTTTAACATGGGTTTGTGTTCAGGCACTCTAGCAACAATGAAAGCAACATCCTTTACTTTCCTACTCCATCTGTTACTGATTTGCATTTACAAGGATATAAAACCCAGAGGCCTTCATCCAAAGGGTACAGCAGAAGGGTCAAACCATTAGGGAGTGAGCCATTGGGTCAAACGGGCAGCAGGGAAAATCGTGTAATGGGAAATACTATATGATTGGTACATGATAAAAGCTGCCTCCTATGACTTGACATGCATTATGCTGCATTGTCAAATTGGGATCTGTGCCGCCCAAAAGTACCTTCAAATAAGAAAGACTGAAGTATACCAAATCCCTTATGGCAAATGCCCCAATTATACTAAGGGAAACATATAGAGGTGTAACAACAAGTTTGAGGGCACACAAGTAGGTATCAGAACTAAAAAGTTTTCCTACTCTCACTGAACATTGGTGAGATGCAGACCATGACATCAACTGGCCAGGAGCATGAGTAATCATACAAGTAGTGGAAGATGGAGGAGAAAAGAAGGAAGCTTGCTTCCATCATTACCAGAGTGCCTGAACACCAACTGAGGCCTCATCATCAGTAGGACTGCTGCGCAGTGAGTCACCAATTATTTTTCTATTTTTAGTTCTTGGAGAGGTCTCCAATGGACACTTACCAGCAAGGGAATAGCTGCAGAAAAATTAATTTAGCCTAGGGATTAAACAAAAATAGAGAAAAAACAATAAAATGAAACAAAAAAGATATGCTCAGGTGCTGAAGGACTTCCCCCAAACTCTTCCAGCTCACAATTCAATGAGTGAGAGATCTCTAGAAATGGATATTCAACAAGAATATGCCTGATTCTGTGGAATGAAGCAATTGTTGCAATAAGGTGCATGGGAGCACTCCATCGGATGGCACTGCAGCACACAGGAAAAGTTGAAGCGTGATAATAAGCAACTTTAAGTTCCTATCAGCAATCTCTTCATAAAATAAATTAGGCCCTAAAAAGGGCCAGGTATTGGATGTTGGTAGGAAATTCAAAGTATCTAAGCACGTTCTCCGCGGATATGTCTTGCCAGCTGGATATCTTTGGGCATCATCTTCATTGCCAGAAGGATTGACCGGATTCTTGCACAGTAGTTAGAATCAGGAAGAGCAAAACTCTGCTCTGGTCACCTAGTTTTTGTGGACTATTCGGCACCCTCATCTCCCACACTCCCTACATGTCCATGAACCCAGTAGAAGACAATCTCAACATCCCTCCCCAGCTCATAGCAAAGATGGGATGCAGAGATGTCAAAGCCTCAAGTGCCCTCAGGGTGCTCTATGAGAAAAATAAAGACAATCTAGTCTTCAATCCAGGCACAATGTGTAATCTCCTGTACTAAGTGGTGGATTGCAACCAGCTCGCTTGAATTCGAACATATGCAGTGTCTAGTAGAGCCCCAACAAATGCAGAGGGCAACACACCAGAGGGACATGCTGTGTGCTCCAAGAAGTTCCAAAGCAATAGTCCCAGTGCTGTAGAAGCTTTGAGAGCAAAGAGATGGTGACAAATGTTTAAATGTCATACCCTCCTTCAAATTCATGATATATATGGATTCCCAGAGTACCTACCGTCTCTGCACTGTTTTATGAGCAAAATTTATAAACAAACAACCTTGAAGCCCTCTTATGAAGTGCCTAGGATAGGATTATGGGCCTGAAATTTGCCCTCAGACATCACAACCTCTCACTTTCTCAAGGTGGCTTCTCTTGGGTTACTTTGGCATTTTCACTTCCCCTGACATAACCACTTCTTTACAAAAAATCTTGAAATGTTTCCTCATACAAATGTCCATGGTGTGGTTAGCAGATTGCAAAAGTTGATAACCGATACTGTTTCATGTCCTGTGGGCCAGACATCATTCCTCACCAAGAAGGTGACTTTTCAGTGAACTGCTCTAATGCATCCAGTCACTTACCTGACGAGGAATGATGCCTAGACATGAAGCAAGGTTAGTTATCAACTTTTACTATCTACCAAACCAGACCATTTGTCTCAATATTTCTCTAAAAATTTCCCAAATGTCCATGATGACTTTTGCTTTTTAGTTTTAGATATACTTTCAATAATAATAAAGTAAACAAAAGAATAATTTGTACATTGTCTCCCAATTAGCAATTTGCTATATAAATTCATACCTAAATGGTATTCATTCTGTACACACTTGTTTGAATTAGAAGCCAATAAAACTCATTTGAAATATCCTAATTCATTTGGCTTGCAAACCTTGAATTTTAGCATTATTTTAACTTACTAAGAAATTTAAAGAACTCGTTTTTAGGTTGTTTCAATTCTTTTTCTAAGCTTCCATTATAACTCAGCAAGGTAAAGTTAGATTACATTTAGCTTCCCATTAGAACAAGTCCAATATGAGGTTAAAGTAGATTTGGCTTATAATATAGTTTTCCGTTATTTTGTTATGTAGCCGAAAGACTTAATTCAATTTACTGAGCCCAAAAAATACCTCTCACACTCCCTAAAATTAAGTCATTGTATTTCCAAAATACACTACCTAATCACTATTATGGATGGGTGGGGAGAGGGACACTGAGATAAAATATTTGAGTTGCCTGAAATAAAAAGAAAAAAGACACGTGACTGCTTACCCAACAGCACGATTCTGGTTTCCAACAGACATAACATGTTGAATCTCATTGACACTTTTACACACAAAAACCTGAAGATCCTTTATATAGACACCTGTATCTGGTCTTTCCTTTAATTCTAAGCGAGCTGTCTGGTCCTTTCCCAAAAGGTCTCTGTAAGAAGAAATTATATTCAGTAATTTTCACTAAATTTGATGTAAAGAATATTCAAATTAGAAACATTTTATCAGAGACATCCAATAAATTTCTGCTAAATTTTGATTAGCTATAAAAATTTAAGTAAAAGGGAGAACTTAATAATTTAATTTTGAATTTCTGAATACATCACCTTATTTCCTCTTGGTAGATTTCCAGGTATGAAGCTCTCACTAAATATTGTCGATTATTGGAACGGGCAATATGGCTAAAGATATTATCAAAAGAATTGGGAATGACACCTCTCTCTTCTGGAGCAGATGAATCACCTTGAAGTAGAGAAAACAATATCACCAGTATTAGAAAAATTTAATTAACAGCACAAAATTATATATTAAAAAAAAAAAAAAAATATTTTGTTCATAATCATTTGGAGAAACTGCATGAAAAAAGTACTACTTTATCCCTCAATGACTGCTTTCCATTCCAACAACCAGGTCATAAAGTGAATTGCTTGGTAAACAAACACCTTCTCTTACAGGCATTTTGAGCATAGTGGAGGTGAGTTATGGCTTTACCTTATCTTTAAATATGGATTTAATGTTGCTTCACAACATTAATAATACATGTACCAGACATTACACAGTACATAAGGATGCAGAAATAAGTATAGGCAACACCTATATGATTCATATTTTAAAAGTATTTGCTTAATGTATAGGTATTACTCAAGTTTCCTACTGCATTTACTACATATCAATACAAAATGGTAAAATAAAAGCAGGTATCATCATCATTTTCGTTTTTCATCCTCTTGGTCGTGCTTCTGCAGGGTTGGATGGTTGTATGACTCTTCTCCACCGACTTTGGTGGAGAAAATGTTTCTAATAATGACAAAGATTTATCAGAAAACAGGAAAAACATAAATGGCAACAAGAAATTAATATCTGGTATGGCCCTCATTAACTTTAATAATGGCCCTAAAGCATTTTTCATAAGAATGTTCAAGATTCATGCACATGTATGGAGGCATTAATATTCCACTCTTCTTCAATAAATTTTAACAATTTTGCAAGGACCTCTCTTGTGCACATGCTTCTTCAGCTCCTTCCATAGATGTTCCATTGGGATCAAATCTGAGCTTTGAGTACAGTAATGTGGTACTGTGGTTGGCATTTTTTGAGTGGATTCGTTGGCACGTTTGGGATCGGTCTTATTTAGAGGTGAAATTTTTTCCAAGTCCCAGTTTCCTTGCTGATCACTTCCCCTTTTCATTGAGTATGAGCTAATAGTTTCAGAATTCATGATCCTATCTATCACTTTTAATGCACAGTGCAAGCAGCAGCAGTACATCCCCGTAACATAAACTACCTCCATTTCTGACAGAACAGACCATGTTCTTTTCTACAAGGGCTTCATCAGATCTCCATCAAATGTATCATTTGTTTCTACTAAGGAGCTCAATTTTTGTCTCATCTGAACAAAGTATTTTATCTTATTTAACGTGGTTATCTCCCAATGCTCTTTAGAAAACACTAAATAGGCCACTATGATTTCCCTTCAGAAGAGGCTTCCTTCTTAGGACACATCTATGAAATATTTCCTGATACAAATAGTGTTGAAACATGTCTATTTAAGCCACATGCTACATGATTTGCTTGTACCTCATTTGATGACATCTTAGGATTGTGTCTTCATCATAGACCGAACATCTCTAGGGCTCAGTTTCTTTGGTCAACCTTCACATGGACAATTTACTGTGGTCCTTAAATTTATACTTCATAATAATGTTTCTTAGAGAAATAATTGTAATATCCATAATGGAGGAAATTTTTCTATATCCATGACCGACCTTGTATGGCTTAACAATATGGTTTCCTGCAGATTCTGAATGCTCAGCAGTCTGCACCATTACACTCTTGGAAATCTTTCTTTCCTCATTTATGTTGTGAAAACAAATGACAAATCTCTGCCATAAATTAGCAGCTAATCTATCCTTCTCAAACATTCTAGTTTACTTTAGAATCATTTTAAAAGCATTTTTAAAACTTCCGCTGTCAGTTTATATGAAAAAATGCCTATGTAATCATTGAAATACACAAGATATCCATGTTGCCTGTCCTTTTGCACTCAATAATATCGACTCAAATATGAAACTAGCATATATTTACTATAATCTTTCTTTTGTTTTAAATGATTTAAATAATAATGTAAAGAAGAGAATGTTCCTGTTACAATACAGTGGTACTTCTACTTACGGAATTTTCAGGTTACAAAACACTTCTTCGGAAAAATATTGCCTCTTGTTACAAAAGAAATTTCAGGATACGAAAGGCGAAAATTTAAAAATATGCGCTGCTACTCACAGCTCCCAGAGTCCACCAAACGTAAACATACTTGTAGCATCCTGTATCTTGGTTTGAAAGTGGCGCATCCGAGCTGCTCTGCCATGGCTATTGCCCAGCATCTTCCTGGCATCCCATTGGCTAGGATGGACCTCTGTGTGTATGTGCGTATACCCAGAATCCCCTTCATTTTCCCGTTGGCCCACGAGGATCACCGAAGCCTCAGTCTCACGCTAGCAAAATTCAGTAAAGCACAAAGTGTTCGGACAGTTTTTTGTCAGGTTTTGTTATGGTTTATTGCAACTTTACGTGTGTGTATTAGCTTTTATTCACTATGGGCCCCAAGAAAGTGATGGAGAAAAGTGGTGAGAAGAAGAAGAGAGTTGTTTTGTCCATACAAACAAAGCAAGAGATAATAGAAAAGTTTGAAAAAGGGATGCATTTGGTTGATCTCGCCAAAGAATATAACCATAATCCATCAACGATCGGCACAATATTAAAACAAAAGGAAGCCCTAAAAGCTACGACTCCTTCCAAAGGCCTCTCTGTCATTTCGAAGAGGAGGTTGGCAGTGAAGAATGAGATGGAGAGGTTGTTACTCGTGTGGATAAAGGAGAGAGATAGCTCGAGACACAGTGACCGAGACCATAATTTGCGAAAAGGCGACCGCCATCTTTAATGACCTCGTAAAGATGGATGCAGGCGAGGAAACTTCGGCACAAAATCCACACCAGGAGTTTAAGGCATTGCGTGGGTGGTTCGAGAAGTTCAAAAGGAGGACTGGAATTCACTCTGTTGTTCGGCATGGAGAGGCATCTAGCGCCGACCAGAAAGCGGCCGACGAATTTGTGCGAAAATTTGAACAATTGGTGATCGATGAAGGCTACATTGCACAGCAAGTTTTTAATTGTGACGAGACTGGCCTTTTTTGGAAAAAGATGCCTCACTGTACCTTCATCACAGTAGAAGAGAAAAAAATGACAGGCCACAAGCCCATGAAGGACCGCCTTACACTTGCCCTTTGTGCCAATGGCAGTGGGGATTGTAAAATCAAGCCCCTGCTGGTGTACCACTCCGAAAATCCCAGAGCATTTAAGGCCCAAAAGATATTAAAAGAAAAACCTCAGGTGCTATGGAAGGCCAATGCCAAGGCCTGGGTTACCATAAAATTTTTTGTTGAGTGGGTCAATTTGGTTTTTGGCCCTGCTGTTAAGAGGTACCTAGAGGGGAACAATCTCCCCATCAAGTGCCTCCTCATTCTTGATAATGCACCTGCCCACCCGCCCGGCCTCGAAGATGATATCCTGGAGGAGTTCTCATTTATTAAGGTGCTGTACCTCCCACCTAACACCACCTCTATCCTCCAGCCCATGGACCAACAAGTCATTTCAAACTTCAAGAAACTCTACACGAAACACTTGTCCAAGAGGTGTTTCGACATCACTGAAAACACCCAGTTACCCTTTGTGAGTTTTGGAAGCAGCACTTCGACATTGTTGTTTGCCCCAAGATAATCGTCATGGCTTGGCAGGAGGTGACCAGGCGTACCCTTAATGCGGTTTGGAAAAAGCTGTAGCCCGATGCTGTTGACCCACAAGATTTTGAGGGGTTCGAGGTGGAGTTGGAGGGTAAAGTTGGACCTGAAGTTGCCGAAATTGTTTCGCTGGGAAAGTGCATGGGGCTTGAGGTGAATGACGAGGACATCGACGAGTTGATTCAGGATTTTTTTTTTTTTAATTAAGGGGCTATCTGGCGACTGCCGACTTAGGCATAAGTCGCCGTAAACAAACAGCCTAGTTCTAGGCTACTTTAAAAAATTGAACAGGAAACAACAATAAAAAGAAATAACAATAACAAAGCAATAACAAAAACAATAACAAAAACAACAACAACAATTGAACCTGGTTAAATGAAAGGGAGAAGGCCGGCCTCCCCCAAAAAGTCAACAAGTCCACCAGTCAAAGTGCACGCACTCGTCCCGGGTACAAGGGACAGGCGGTAGTGACCCCGCCCATCCCGGTACCGGGACAGGTGTCGTGCGCGAAGATCACCCAAACTGGGACATTCAACAAGAATGTGCCGAACAGTCTGGGGGAAGACGCAGTCGTTGCAATAGAGTGCAGGCGAGCGCTCCATCAAATAGCGATGCGTCACACGAGTGTGCCCGATTCGGAGACGACAGAAAGCAACCTGAAGCCGCCGCGGCATTGGAGGATAGGCCCATGGGAACAGTCGCGGCGCAATGCCACGCAACTTTAAGTTCCCTTCGACCGTCTCCCATCTTCTTTGCCAGGCAGTCCGAAGAGCTGCCCATATTCCTGCCATGTAGTCAGTGTGAGGAAGAGCGAAACGCTGGTCCGGTCGCAGAGTCCTCGCGGACTCTTTGGCACGCTCATTCCCCGCAATTCCTACATGTCCAGGAACCCAGCAGAAGATAATCTCGACATCTGCCCGGCTCGCCAAAACCGTGGCGTCACGGATTTCGCGAACCAGGGGATGCGGAGATTCCAATGCCCCGAGAGCACTCAGGGCGCTTTGTGAGTCGCTATAGATCACAATCCGGTCTCCGAACCGGGCACGTCGCGTAATCTCCCGTACCGAGTGGTGTATTGCCACCAGCTCGGCCGTGAAGACAGACGCAGCGCCTGGTAGAGCCCCGCTGACTTCAAACAGAGGGGATACGGCGTGGAAGCCGACCCCCTCTTGGGACGTGGAGCCATCCGTAGACACTGGCACGGTGCCAGCGTGACACGATGTGTGCTCCAAAAAGGTCGAACGCAATACTCCCCGCGCAGTACAAGCTTTGGGAGCAGAGGCGTGGCGACAAATAGCCAAATGTGGTACCCTCCAGGGTGGCGTCCTGGGCAGAACCAGGGGCGCCACCGGCCCGAGAGCTATATCTACCTCTCGAAGGAGTTTCCTGGCCCTAAACCCAAAGGGCTTAGGGTATGACTGGCGTCTCTCGGCGACATAGGCACCATCGAGATCAGCTGCGGATGCAGTGAGAGCGGTTGGCAACTGAGGGAGGCGCTGGGCTCGCGCGTACAGGCGAGTGATGCACTGCACGCGGCGCAGAGCGAGTGGCATCTCCCCAGCATCGACCAACAGGCTCTCAATGGGGGAAGTGTGGAAGGCACCGGTCGCAAGGCGAAAGCCGGTGTGGTGGATCGAATCCACCTTCCGCAATAAACGCTCGGCTGCGGATGCATAAAACTCGCATCCGTAGTCGAGTTTCGAGCGAACAAAGGATCGATAAAAAAGTAAGGCAGTAGCCCGCCCTATCAGCGCCCCAAGCGCTGAACGTCACGGAACGGAGAATATCCATGGCACGGGTACAAGAGACCCTAAGGCTGCGAATATGAGCCTCCCAGGTGAGGCGTCGGTCGAATACAAGACCAAGGAAACGATGCGACTCAACTACATCCAGGCACACCCCATTAAGAAACAAATCTGGGTCAGGGTGAAGCCGTGGATGGCGGCAGAAGTGCACCACCTTAGTCTTGGCCAAAGAAAACCGAAACCTGTGCGCTTCGGCATAGCGAGAGACGCGGTTCAATGCCTGTTGGAGTCGACGCTCCAGAGTTGGCATCTGGGCCGCGCCAAAAGAGATCGAAAGGTCGTCCGCGTAGAGCGTAGCGAGAACATCTTCCGGCAGCACTGAGGTGATGCCGTTGATGCTCAGGGCAAAGAGTGTGACACTGAGGAAACTTCCCTGCGGGACACCCTCTTCCTGCTCCTTTGGGCCGGAGAGGGATCCCCCCACCCGTACGCGGAATCGACGATCTCGCAAAAATTCAGATATAAACATTGGGAGGCGTCCCCTCACCCCCATCGTGTGGAGAGTCTCTATGATACCGTATCGCCATGCGGTATCATAGGCCTTCTCCAGATCAAAAAACACCGTGGCGTAGTGCTGTCTACGAAGGAAAGCCTCGCAGATGGCATTTTCCACTCGGAGCAGAGCATCCGACGTGGAGTGGAACTTACGGAAGCTGCACTGTGCAGAAGACAGATGGCCTCCGCTGTCCAGGAAATAGGCTAATCTAACATTTACCAATTTCTCCATCAACTTGCACATGCAAGAGGTTAGAGAGATTGGGCGGAAACTGGTCAGAGTAGAGTGATCTCTCCCAGGCTTGCGAAAGGCGAGCACAGTAGCGATTCGCCAGGAGTCTGGGAGAAGACCTTCCACCCAGATCCTGTTGAACAAATCTAACAGAAAGGCCATGCCTCGCTCACCCAGGTGTCGAAGCATGGCGTACGGGACATCGTCCTGACCATGGGCGGTGTCCGCGCACGAAGCGAGAGCGGAACGCAACTCACTCACAGTAAACTTGTCGTTGAAGGGTTCTCCGCCTCTGGAGGTAAAGTCCAGCCGGCGGCCATCCGCGACATCACGGCTAGAGAATGCGGAAAAAGCAGTCGCTAAGGATTCCGCCACGGACGCGGGGTCCGAGATTGCGGTCCCATTCTCCTGGAGAACGGGAGGGGGGTCCTGCGAGAACTTGTCCCGAATCCTTTTGACTCGCTTCCACACCTCTGCTGTAGGGGTCTTCCCGTTAAGTGAAGTCACGTATGCCCGCCAAGAAGAGCGGCGGGTGTGCTTCGAAATATACCGGAACCTAGCCCTAGCCCGACGAAATTCAGCGACAGTGAAATCGTTCGGGCGGCGCTTATAGCGCATGTAGGCATAACGCTTTTGTTTGAGGGCCGTCTCACACTCGGCCGACCACCATGGGAGTGGTCGGCGTGCAAAACGGCCAGACGTTCTAGGAATAGTAGTCAGGCCCGCGGCGATGAGGTTGCCTGAGAAGATCTAAACGGTCTCATCTACCGACCTAAACTCCTCAAATGGGATAGAGAATTCAGTCATTTCCTGAAATGCAGGCCACTGCGCCCGCGCCAAGCACCACTTTGGTGGGCTCTCAGGCAGCAGTTGCCCTGAAAATGATATTTGAATGGGAAAGTGATCACTACCATGGAGGTCATCGATCACCTCCCAATCAAAATCAGGCTGTGCATCCGAAGAGCACAAAGATAGGTTGAGGCAAGAAAATGAAGTGGTTCTCGGACAGTGATGCGTAAACTCATCCACGTTTAGGACATCCATCTCAAGCTCTTCGATCAGATCGGCAAGGACTTGTCCACTGGGATTTATGGAGTAATCTCCCCAGAGAGGATGCCTGCCGTTCAGATCTCCAAGCAAGAGATAGGGCCTCGGCAACCGTGCCACGACGCGGCGGAAGTCCCCCGCGTCGAAGTCAGCTGACGGTGGAATGTACGCAGAAATCAGAGTATACCTCCTATCCAGGTGCAGCTGCACAGCCACTGCCTGAAAGGAGGTATCTAAAGAGAAAGGAAGAACGGAGACATCATGCCGGGTGTAAACCGCGCATCCCCCAGCCCGCCCATCCCGCGGTGGTGGGGTTGCAAGACCCTTATACCCCGGAAGGGCGGGCAGGGGGCACGCGCCTAGCATGGTCTCCTGCAAAACGATAGCTAACCGGGAACGGGATGAGACGAGCCTCCGCAGCTCCTCCCAGTTGGCCCGGAGTCCAGGGCAATTCCATTGAAGGAATATGCCCTCCAGGCCTAGCTCGGAGGAGACGCGGGGGCCCTCCTCGAACTGAAGACCCTCACGGGAATGGCCGTACGCTTCCCGGGGGCAGAACCCCGGGCGCTGTTGGTCGGACAAAGCGCTGAAGGCGCCTTCGCCTTCGAGGACTTATTGGGGGAGGTTGAGCTCGCCATGCAAGTCTTTTCCTCCCTCCGCCTCGAAACCTTAGGCGGGCGTTGCGGCTTCGGAGGCGGGGGGCCCTCTTTTCGAGGAACCACCGTCTCCGAGCCACTCGCTCCACCTCGGGGCGTGGGCGAAGGGGCCGAAGCTCCTTTGTTGCTGTCCTCCTTTCGGGGAACAGCTTTAGGAACCCCGAAAGATGGCCTAGCGACCATCTTCAGGGGTGTTGCCTCCTGTGAGTCTAACGACTCGGTGGAGGCGCGTGGCCGTTTCGCCTTGCGGGAAACGGTCACGCTGGGGAAAGAGGGGGGAGCCCTGGTTTTAGCCGGGGCTGGGTATGAACCCTTTTTGCCGCCAGCTTTACCAGAGGAGCGCCCGGGTTGGGTAGAGTCTGCAGAAGGGCTCTGAATGGGCGCGGAAACAACCGTGCTCGTTGGCCTGGATGGGCCAGGAGCAGAGGGTGTCTTTCTAACTACTGAGGCATATGACGTCCGAGGAAGAGCCGGGCGCGCCAGGACCAAGTCTTTAGCCTCGCGAAATGAGAGTCTATCCTGGGCCTGAACGGCTAGGATTTCCTTCTCAAGGAGATATGCACCACATTGCTTCGAAGAAGCAGGGTGCGGCTCTCCACAATTGACACACTTGGCCACACACCATTTGGACTTATCGTGTGCGACCTTGGAGCAATTTACACAGACTTCGGGTGACCCCGACTTTGTACGTCTACATGAGCGATTCGTATGGCCGAAGCGGTGACAGTAATAGCACCGCCGCGGCAGTGGCACGAATGCCTTCACGCGGTAGCGGTACCAACCGGCACGCACCGACTCAGGGAGCTTGTCACAGTCGAACGTGACGAAGAGTGTAGGGGTGGGTCTCGAGGCCCCTCCCTGTTTTCTCATCACACGTTCGACCTTGACCGCCCCATGGTCGGCCAGCTCTAGGGTGATGTCCTCAATGGAGTAGTCAACGAGTTCCCTCGCATAAACTACTCCTTTCACAAAGTTCATGGTAGAGTGCGGCGTCACACTCACCGGGGTGCCATGAAGTATCCAAAGAGCACTTATCTTGGCCGCCTCGGCGGGATTCGCCAGAAGGCTCCCGTCCGAGAAACGGGTTACCTTCGGCTCTCTACCAATTGCACTAGCTAATCCTCTCCTCTGATGGATCATGTTGCCCTTGGACAACATGCTGCCATCAGTAGAGCGAATAACGAGGAAGCGTTTGAAGCCAGCGGGCTGGAAAACGCCAGGTAACCTCTGAATCAGGGGCCCCGATGTCATCGAGGCTCCGCCCTGTGCACTCTTGGTCTTAGTCTTAGTCAGGGGCTCCGCACACGGGGGGGTAGATGGGCCGGATGTGCCGATCTTGGCTTGGTTGCCTACCAAAGTGGTGGCAGACCCATCCATCCCCGCAGCTCCTGCGGATGGAGAGGAGCCCCTAGTCTTCTTCTTTTTTGGGGGGAGGGCGGGAAATGAACCCGCTTCTCACCTCCGCCGGAAGAAGCCCCCAGGCCAGATGGACTGGCCTCAGCCAGATCATTCTCTGAAATGGAGAAGGTCCTGGTAGTCATGGGGGCACCGGTTGGAGGAGATCCCTCCCCTCCATGTACTGCTTCGGAAACCAGAGCCATTTGAGGAGGACCTTGCATCGGGGCGGATTCGGGTTCGGTGCTTGGCGCCGAGCCAGGATTCCCCCCCATGGAAGGCACTACCGTCTGAGGCTTGGGTTTCCTCAAGGACCATGTCTATCTCAGGGGGGGGCCTCCAGTTGGCCATCCCCCCCCCCCAAGACATCGCAGGTCCCGTTGGCAGTATCGTCACTAGTCTTCTTTGGGGAGGCATGGGCCTTGACCCCAGCAAGGTTCAGTATTCTTGCCAGCAGGTCTTTTGAGGGAAGCGACCGAAGGGGCCTGGCTTCCCTCTCCCCCCTAAGGGGGTTTGCTCTACCGAGCCGCTTTGATGTGGAGCAGCTGGCTAAGGGCTGCCTGCTGGCTTTCTTGGCAGTCCCCTTGGAAAGAACAGAGGGGACTGCCACTGGTAAAAGGGAGGCGCCCGAAAGCACCTCTAGAGAAGGGGGTGAGGGGGAGTCCCCTACACCCGTAAGTGAAGGAGAGGAGTAAGCCTCCTCTCCGGTTAGAGATATATGGAAGGTCCCCTGAGCAAGCACAGGGGATGGGACCTCTATTTTTTTGCTGGAGCTGCCCAAGGGCGGCTCCGTCGATGTTATAGGGGAAGTTGGGGTTTGGGTTTTTTTTTAAACTCATCATTGGGCATGGTGACCCTCTTTTTGACACGGGATGCAATCGCGCATCACCTCTCGCAGTAGCCCGCACTGCGAGAGGTGCTTACAGGCCCGACAAAGCCAGGCGCCACCATTTAAGACCACCCCTCCCGCCTGGTGGCCTGGCAGTCCATCAGCATGGCGGCTCCACCTTGAACATGGCATAAAAAATATATAGATTGTTAAGAGGAGAGGAAAAGGGATGTGAGGAAGGTATGGGTGGGGATAAAGCAGGTTGTTAAAAACCAACCACCCCAGACCGGAGCTCAGGGGTTAGGGAACATTGTCCCCTCCCCCCTCAGCCCCGATCCGGGACGGTTGACTTAAGAAGAAGGTCAGCATCTACCCTGTGAAATTAGAGGCTGACCATTGAAAGTTGTGAGAGAGGTTGTATGAAAAGCGAGGAAACAAATGTTTTGAAGGAAGGAGAAGAGGCTAAGCTGGGGTCGGACGGGGTGCTGAGAGTTGATTCAGGAGCACCACGAGGAGCTGAGGGAGTTGGAGGCGATGCAACACATGGCAGTGCAGGAGGAGTTCATTAAAGACGAAGAGGAGGCAGCCATTATTCCGACAGCCCGAATAAAAGACATTTTACAAAAATTCTATGAAGTTTCAGACTTTGTTGAAAAGAATCACCAAGAAAAAGTGCTCACTAATCGGGCTATCGCTCACTATGATGATGTTTGCCTTGCACATTTTCGAAAGATTGTTAAAAGTCGACAAAAGCAAATGACCTTGGATCGGATCTTTACAAAACGTCAGGGAAAAACCACTGCTGAACCTGAACCGAAGAAGGCGAAAGGTGACAACGATAGCAGTTAAACAAGAGAACCATTAAAGTAAAAAAGAAAAAAAAACCTTTATTCTTTACATTATGTACAACTCTCATTTTTATGTTTATTGTGCACTAATTTAATTCTAACATGTATTTGTTACAGGTTTTGATGCATTTTTGTAATTTATAAAAAAATTATGTCCAATTTTTAAGGGGCTTGGAACCGATTAGGGCATTTATAGGGTAAAAAGCGTTTCTACTTACGAAATTTTCACGTTACGAAACGATTTCCAGAACAAATTAATTTTGTAAGTAGAGGTACCACAGTATAAGCAAAAAAATGGATTCAAACTTAATGAATATACAAAGAGCGCACTACATTAGACAGTGTCTGATGTTGACTATACATCTGTGTGTGTATATATATATATATATATATATATATATATATATATATATATATATATATATACAGTGGGTGCAATAAATATCCGATACATGGTCAAAAGTTTATTTACCATAGTTACACAACAGCAAAGTAATTGAAAAATAGAACATCTTATGATGTATTTTGTATGTTGAATACAAATTGGTATCATATTGCAAAAATAGTGAAACATTACTATGATTATGGCAAAAATATCAAACAAACATTTCAAAAAGTATCTGATGCATCTATAAAAACCAGTTAGTCTTTGGTGATATGACCTTTCATTGCTAGTACAGCTTCTAACCGTTTGGGATATTTACTTATGAGGTTCTTACAAATATTTGTAGGTATCTTGGCCTATTCTTTTTAAATGTTAGATTTATTGGGTCACTTTTCTGAATCTTTAGTTTTAATTCTCATCACAGGATCTCAATAGGATTTAGGTCTGGCGACTGACTTGGCCATCCCATAACCTTTATTTTCTTCTCCTGAAACCATGCTGCAGTGACCTTGGCTGTATGTTTTGGATCAATGCCCTGCTTGAATGTCCATCCTCTTGGAAACTTCAAGTTGTCTGCAGACTGTAAGAGATTATCATCCACAATCCTGCAATACATCTGAGCATTCATTTTTTCTTCAATAATATGGAGTCTTCCAGGACCTGCAGAGGAGAAGCAGCCCCATACCATTATGCTGCCTCCTCCAAACTTCACTGTTCGGATTGTATTTTTAGGATCATGCGCTGAGTTTTTCTGCATCCAAACATGACTAACACTATTCCACCCAAATAACTCAATCTTTGTCTCATTAGACCATAGTACAGCATCCCTAAAACTTGCAGGCTTCTCTAAATGTTCCTTGGCAAAATACAGACGATTTCTGACATGAAATGGTTTCAACAAAGGTGTCTTTCTTGGTGTGTGAGAATGGAATCCCTCGTTCCTAAGAACTGCTCTAATTGTATTTTTGCATACATTTGTCCCAGCTGCTTCCAAATCTTTCTGAAGTTCAGATCGAGTCATTCGAGGATTCTTCTGTACTTTACAGACTATATATTTAGCTGCATGGTTTGAAATTTTAGATGGATGCGTTGAATGTGGTAGACTTGCAGTGGACTGATATGATGTGAACTGGCAAATCGTGTCAACAATGGTTGAGATTGGTATTTTTAGCATAGATGAAATTTTTCTATAGCCCAAACCACTTTTATGTAACTGGACAATTAGTTATCTGCTCCTTTTTGGCGATTCTTTAGTCTTCACCAAATTAGAATTAGTGTTGAACGATGACCTCATGCAGCTCTCAGACACTGACTGAGGTCCGCTGTTTCACGTGGATGAAGTAGATTTTTTTTCTAGAAAGTTCTACAGTATTCCTGTCACGTATTCCTGGAATGTTCGAGAACTATTTATTATCGCTTTAAAACTAATTTTGTGGGCATGTTGGATACTTTTGGGAAATAATCTAACACTTTTGTCAATATAATATCAATGTGATAGAACGAGTTGAATCTGTGTTAAATTCAACTCCTATCCCATATTAGTTAAAACCTCGAGGAGGCCCACGTGCATCTTCGATTCGAGGCTTGGAGTCTTATCAACAGCTACCGGACGCCAATGTTTAAACAAGGAGGTTATCGTCACCCCGTTCGCCCCCATACGCCGACCTCGCCAGATCGAGTTAGGCTTATGGACAGATAAGGCATTTTTCTCCGGCCCAGCTGTGCGTTCCCTCGAAGCTTCCACCCCATTCTCCCCCACGCCAAGGAGAGGTCCTGGCTATTTATATGGAAACTTTACCACTAAGATCAGATTGGAGATCCAGATTTTCGTCGCGAAACATCACCACGACCCTCTCTCCCTTTGTGCGCCAAGGGACCTCGAACTCGAGATTCACCATCACTTGTCCAGAAGGAGGACAATATTCCTTGAGTGCCAAAGGTTCGAGCCTTTAGTGACGCCAAGTCCCCAAGGCATCCCCCCCCTGTTGTTCAAGGAGAACAACATTAGAACAGCCATTGTTCGTTTTGAGCCCTTCGCCAAGAAACGGTTCTCATCCCCCCCTGTTGTTCAAGGGAGAACAACATTAGAACAGCCATTGTTCGTTTTGAGCCCTTCGCCAAGAAACGGTTCTCTCCCCCCCCCTGTTGTTCAAGGGAGAACAACATTAGAACAGCCATTGTTCGTTTTGAGCCCTTCGCCAAGAAATGGTTCTCATCCCCCCCTGTTGTTCAAGGGAGAACAACATTAGAACAGCCATTGTTCGTTTTGAGCCCTTCGCCAAGAAACGGTTCTCTCCCCCCCCCCCTGTTGTTCAAGGGAGAACAACATTAGAACAGCCATTGTTCGTTTTGAGCCCTTCGCCAAGAAACGGTTCTCATCCCCCCCCCTGTTGTTCAAAGGAGAACAACATTAGAACAGCCATTGTTCTTGAGCCCGTAGACAAGAGACGGTTCTCATCCCCCCCTTTGTTCAGAAGAGAACAAAGTAGAACAGCCATTGTTCGTCGAACCGTTCGTCGAGTAACGGTTCTCCTTTCCAAGACGCCTCGTCAGGATCCTTTTATCCCCCCCCTTCGGCTGGAACTCGACAGCGGACCGAATATTCCTTCAAGTACCTTCCACCGCACCCTAATGAAGTTACGTAAGCCAAGCGTCACCTTTTGAGTATTGATCCCTTATTTGTCAATTCTATCCTGTGCTTTAAATGGTTTATCGAACCATCCCATCTCTTTAACTCCATATTTGTTTTACCTTTTTTTTGATCCCTTAAATCCTTGGATTAGCCCGAGTCTCCACTACCCTTTCCATTCTGTTTGTCAATATTTTCCGTTTTTGTATTGTTTAAAGTTATTATTAATAAAACTCTATTTTATTAATGATAGCAATATTATTATCCTTGAGCTCGGTTCCACTTCTTAAGCATTTTGAAGATACATAATATCGGCCGCCAGACAGTAAAACGCACTCTAAAGATAATTAAGGAAGTTCCCTCAACGAATAGTGTTATATATAGTATCGTCGGGAGTCATTCTACGACATATATATATATACTATTTAATTTGGTATCAGGTGTGTAAGGTTTAACGCTATATCTTTGCAAACACTGGTCTCAGTCGAGTAAAGCATAGTGTTATTCGTTATAATAATAGAATATAGTAGTTCCCTTTTGTTTTAACGATTGCTATCCCCTTTTTTTTTTAAACTTAAGAAGCTGGAGTAGCTCAAGGAACGGTTATAATAATTTGTTTGTTTTTTTGTGATTTTAGTCAGTGGTTATTTAGAGTAAGAAACCAAGTACGAATAGGTCAGTGCCCATATTTAGGTAGGCTAATTCTATAGAGGCATAATTCTTGTTGCAAGGAATTTTAGTTGGTTGACTAGTGCGCCCCCAAGTGCAAAGATGACTCCGTTCGAAATCTTTAAAGCGCAAGGAGAGTCCTGTGGAATTTCCGGAAAAGAACTAATTAAGTACATTCAAGAGGAGCAAAGAAGAGAAATACAACGAGAAGAAAGAAAAAGAGAGGAACGGATAAGACAAGCTGACCATCAGATTGAGTTAGCTCGGATTGAAGCAGAATTTCAAAGAAAAATGGAAGTAATAGAAAGGGAAAGAGTAATCCAACGAGAAGAAAGAAGGAAGGATTCGCGCCCCTTCCCAGGAAAGCTGACAAAGTTTCCGAGCCCCGTAAAACCCCCAAACTTCTTTCCCCAAAACCAACAACGGGACTCCAAACCTCCCGTTAAGACTTCTCCTCCATCTCTCTTCCCGAAGCGACCAACCATATGCTTCACCTGTGGTGTAGAAAACCACATGAGCTGGAATTGCCCCCAAAATTCTAGGCTTAAAAGCGGACCAGCCCACCAAGTTCACCAGATTAATGCAACCCCGGCTCCCCCGGTGGTGCAGACCCAAGCAGAAACTTCTCCCCCTCCGTCAGGCCACCAGGTAAATTTTGTTTTTGGTAAAAGTTCATCGGGAACTTTGAAATATGAGGAGGGCAGCGTGGACAGCTGTCGAGTATTGACTCTCGTCAGGGACACAGGATGTACATGCTTCATCGTGTCCGACGAACTCCTCCCAGTGGCCTCTAACCACAAAAAATTTGCGGTGGTATGTGACTACCTTGGGCGGGCGAACAGATTCCCAGTCGCTAGATGTTACCTGCAGTGTCAATATTATAATGGCTGGGCTGAAGTCATTGTAGCACCAATAAAATTCTGTTCCGTACTTATAGGAAAGAGCCCCCAAGTAAGTTTCGACCCTATGTTTCAGGCCGCCCTTCCTCAAGGCCGAGATAAGAAAGAAGCCCAGGAGCCCGTCCCCATCAGAACCCCGATACCGCCCAATTTCTCGGAAACCTTTAACCAGGACTTTAGGACGGCACAAAAGGAGTGTAAATCACTAACACCCTTAGGTGATAAGGCCCCAGACAAGGACACAGAGACTGTTCATGGACCCCAAGAAAAAAAGAACCCCCAACGCGCCCATGGAGATACCTTCGTAGAACTGGACGAAGCATCGGCGCTTGAAGAGGATTGCCCCGCGGAGTCCCTTAAGGTAATCCAGACAGTGTGCATCCAACCTGATGCCGATTACCCTCCTCCTTCCCTACCAGGCAAGTCTTTGGAACCCTCTGACCTGGATAGTGACGCGCAGCTGACACCACGTCCGAAGAGCCAGCTACAAGAACTAATTAAATGGAATCACCATTTACCCACCCTATTAGCTCTTTTCGAACAACTGCGCGAAAATGGTATTTGCCCACGCAAATACCATTTTGCCCACGAACCCATTAAATATTTGGGTTTCAAAATAGGACGAAGCAAGTTAGGTCCCCACGAGAACAAGATTAAGGCAATCGCCCACATGCCCCTCCCGATTACAAAGAAGCCATTAAGATCGTTCCTAGGATCAGCTTCTCCCTATCAGCGATTCGTTCCGAATTTCGCTGCAATTTTGGCCCCCCTATGCCCCCTTCAGGAAAAGAATTTCCCCGATCGTTTACGTTGGAATGATGTCGCTGTTTCCCGTTGTAATCAGCTCAAAAGTAAGTTCATTTCTGCCCCCATTTTTAAGTTGCCCAACCCGGAAAAATCCATTGGGGTTAAGACCGACGTGATCAACGAGGGCATTGGAGGTGTACTCCTTCAATACGTGGATGACAGAACGAGTCATCCAGTTGCATATGCTAGTCGTCAATTATTACCACGCGGAAAGAGATATGCCACTAGAGAAAAGATAGCTCTATCAATTATCTGGGTCATAGACAAATTCAAGATGTACTTGATATGTAAAGATTTTCAAATAGGAACCGACCACCGTCCGTTAGCCTATATTAGGAATTTGAGACACTCAAACGGCCGCATCATGCGCTGGAGTTTACTCTTGCAAGAGTATCAATTTAAAATAAATTATATCAAAGGTTCCGATAACCAGGTCGCTGACGCACTCAGTAGGAATGCGTTACCGAATAGCGTAGAACAATTGTATTCATAGGATTAGTATCTCCATGTAGGTATATACCGTCTTGTACGACTTAATTTAAGATTCTTTTGTAATATAATTAATTAATGTATATGTCTGAATTTTGTAACGCTCAATGTCTAATTTTTTTTATGTATATATATTTGTTCTTATTAATTTACGTATAAATTATTTTGTCCCGTATGTACTAAGTTTATAACATTTCATTGTTCCATGCCCTTTTTTTTTTTATTAAGTTGTATTAAAGGTTATTTTCCCCTGTAATCTAAAGATCAAAATAATCATGTATTGAGGTAATACTAGTTAGGTGCAGGAAGATACGGTTGGTACAAGAAAACGAGTTCCCTACAACGGAGCTCTATCGTTGTCCCTTCTCTCTTTTTTTTTCGAAGTGACAACTTCCCCTGGAATGGAGGGGTGTGATAGAACGAGTTGAATCTGTGTTAAATTCAACTCCTATCCCATATTAGTTAAAACCTCGAGGAGGCCCACGTGCATCTTCGATTCGAGGCTTGGAGTCTTATCAACAGCTACCGGACGCCAATGTTTAAACAAGGAGGTTATCGTCCCCCCCGTTCGCCCCCATACGCCGACCTCGCCAGATCGAGTTAGGCTTATGGACAGATAAGGCATTTTTCTCCGGCCCAGCTGTGCGTTCCCTCGAAGCTTCCACCCCATTCTCCCCCACGCCAAGGAGATGTCCTGGCTATTTATATGGAAACTTTACCACTAAGATCAGATTGGAGATCCAGATTTTCGTCGCAAAACATCACCACGACCCTCTCTCCCTTTGTGCGCCAAGGGACCTCGAACTCGAGATTCACCATCACTTGTCCAGAAGGAGGACAATATTCCTTGAGTGCCAAAGGTTCGAGCCTTTAGTGACGCCAAAGTCCCCAAGGCATCCCCCCCCCTGTTGTTCAAGGAGAACAACATTAGAACAGCCATTGTTCGTTTTGAGCCCTTCGCCAAAAAACGGTTCTCATCCCCCCCTGTTGTTCAAGGGAGAACAACATTAGAACAGCCATTGTTCGTTTTGAGCCCTTCGCCAAGAAACGGTTCTCTCCCCCCCCTGTTGTTCAAGGGAGAACAACATTAGAACAGCCATTGTTCGTTTTGAGCCCTTCGCCAAGAAACGGTTCTCATCCCCCCCTGTTGTTCAAGGGAGAACAACATTAGAACAGCCATTGTTCGTTTTGAGCCCTTCGCCAAGAAACGGTTCTCTCCCCCCCCCCCCTGTTGTTCAAGGGAGAACAACATTAGAACAGCCATTGTTCGTTTTGAGCCCTTCGCCAAGAAACGGTTCTCATCCCCCCCCCTGTTGTTCAAAGGAGAACAACATTAGAACAGCCATTGTTCTTGAGCCCGTAGACAAGAGACGGTTCTCATCCCCCCTTTGTTCAGAAGAGAACAAAGTAGAACAGCCATTGTTCGTCGAGTAACGGTTCTCCTTTCCAAGACGCCTCGTCAGGATCCTTTTATCCCCCCCCTTCGGCTGGAACTCGCCAGCGGACCGAATATTCCTTCAAGTACCTTCCACCGCACCCTAATGAAGTTACGTAAGCCAAGCGTCACCTTTTGAGTATTGATTCCTTATTTGTCAATTCTATCCTGTGCTTTAAATGGTTTATCGAACCATCCCATCTCTTTAACTCCATATTTGTTTTACCTTTTTTTTGATCCCTTAAATCCTTGGATTAGCCCGAGTCTCCACGACCCTTTCCATTCTGTTTGTCAATATTTTCCGTTTTTGTATTGTTTAAAGTTATTATTAATAAAACTCTATTTTATTAATGATAGCAATATTATTATCCTTGAGCTCGGTTCCACTTCTTAAGCATTTTGAAGATACATAATATCGGCCGCCAGACAGTAAAACGCACTCTAAAGATAATTAAGGAAGTTCCCTCAACGAATAGTGTTATATATAGTATCGTCGGGAGTCATTCTACGACAATCAATGCTTTACTATTTGTGTATTCTAATACCGAATTTGTATTCAACATACAAAATACATAAGATGTTCAATTTTCATTTACTTTGCTGTTGTATAACTATGGTAAATAAACTTTTGACCATGTATCGGATATTTATTGCACCCGCTGTATATATATATATATATATATATATATATATATATATATATATATATATATATATATATATATACATTAATAAATCATAAATATATCAAATATCAGTACATTCACACCACCTTCACTATGACATAATAGATTTTGATAGGCATGTGCCTAATAAGTGACTAAACCAAGCTGGCCTAAAAAAGCTGCACACCCAAACATTTTGCTCCTGTGAATGCAAAACAAATGGCAGCAATGCATAGGGCTTTCGCAGAACCTGTCCAGTCATACCGGAAGTGGCATTGATCCATGCCAACCATACATTGTGGGAATAGGGGTTGAATTAATTAGTTTAAGGAGACTGATCTCTTGAAAATGCTGAGAGTCCCATAATCCCAGGGTTTTGTAACATGATGAACTTAAACACATTCTCAGTTTTTTAATCCAGTCTTATGGGATAGAATACCTAAAGAGATCAATCGAGCATGAGCTACTCGTGGAAACAAAACAAATTGCTACCTTCCATGGTATACGTCTTCCCTGTACCGGTTTGGCCATATGCAAATATAGTTCCATTAAATCCTGAGAGAACCGATTCTATGAGAGGGCGAAATGTCTCATCATAGAGATCTTGCTGCTTTGAACTGTAAGGAAAGGGAGAGATTTTAGTTAAAAAGCTAAATGTCCCAAGAACTTATGCTAAGTATAATCCTTTATTAAAAATTCAAAACATTTTTAGGAGTAGATAAATGAAAGAATAACTTTGATATGATGGTATGTGTTTTATTTTACCCTTAAAAATAAACAAACGAAGAATGTTGTACACAAAAAAAACTAATGTTGAAAAAATAAAATGTGCTAACAATAATTGGCTGGAAAAAAATACAATAAAAAAAAGAGAAACATGTAAAAAATGAAACAATTATCACTTTATTTCATGAATAGTTAAAAATAAAACATGGCTATAAAATTACCTTGGATGACTAGCTTTTTCCAACAATGGGGTTCAGACACTTTCACTCTCCCTCAAACATTCATTCACTTAATCACCTCACCATTTATGTGTTCATTAAACCACTCACATCCTGACACTCATGTAGTCTCTTCACAAGCTCATACCATCTCAGAACATTTCCAATCACAACCAACTCTTACTGAGTAATTCCTCTCTATCCACCTTTCCCAAACCAAGAGTCCCTCTCAAGTAGTACATTTTTACTGCTTTCACTTGACACCTTTCCTTCTCCTTCCATATCATAGTCTCACTCTCATACACCGATGTTGGCACCACCATACTCTCATACAGCTTCCCATCTCATTGCAAATTCAACCCCTTAGCATCCGCCCAGACTCTAAATTGCTCCAGAGACTTTCTAACTATTTAAAACCTTGTGGTCATGAAGAGAGGTAGTGGAAATAGTTAAGTCCACAAACTACAATGACAACCACATTCAACCTTAAATAATGGAGAACATAGTACAAAGAACCCTTATTCATTAAATGAAACTTACTTCCAATCGAATACAGCATCAAATGTGAATGTTTTGGGTGGATCAGTTTCAGAGTGCTTCACATTTCGGATCTCAATGGATCCTCTAGATATATCCATGTCAACCACCCTAGAATAAATTTGGAAAATTTAATTATGTCTCAACTTAATGTGTAACAATCAACATTTCACCAGCTTGGAATAAAAAATAGTTAAAAAACCTTTGTGTATATTCTCACCTAACATTTATTTATATAATCCCACTCATGTAATAAAAAAACAACTAAAATCCTTTTCAACTTATATTAAGAAGAAGACATCAAAATTGTTTAACTTGTGATAAATCACGCCTCAAAAATGAGTCGAACTTGACTCTCTTTATATTTTTAACAAAAACTTATCTTTAATCAAAAAATCTAGTGGCACTCTCATTAGCCCCATTGCAGCAGAGGTCCAATCGCAGGGACTATGGATGCAAAACTTTTCTTGCAGCATCATGTGCTGGTCAGCCATTGGCATATTTTTTTTTTTAATTTTAGGAGCCATTGGAGGATATACTAGTAGCGCTTAGCCATAATGCACATAGTCAATCAAACACCATTATCATGCCCTTTGTATCTTCACAGCACAAACTACCCACTTTCTCTTCAGTTCTGAAGTAATAGTATCTTCTATGGGGGCACTCACATCCACATACCTCTGCTGTTGAGCATGTGTCTATATGGGTGTACTTATATTAACATGCCCCTGATGATGAATGGGTGCCCTTCCCCCCCCGGTCATGAAGGGCTTGATGATCAGTGGTTGGTTTTAAAACACACAAATACCACCTACCATCAGGACACCACATCTAGCAGCTGCCAAACAAGAGATCTTAAAACGAAAAACAAAAAAAGGAGGGTTGTCGTTCTGATATTTAAGTGCATTTCATTATCTGGTTGGGAGATGGCTGGTGCAACTTACAAAATCTAGTGATACTACCTGCCTTACTCATTATATCCTTTCAACTCAAGTTACCACTTATTTATAACTGTGTCTTTCCAGTTAGTTGAGTCGCCACTTCAAATGACATTTTCCCCATTACTTAATGGCTAAAAATCAGGTTTATTACCTTTGATAATTTGCAGCTGTTTCCTGTTCATTCATTGGCCGACATCTCACCACAACTTTCACAGTTTCTGAAGTATTGGGCTTTGCCTTGCTTTCACTGCCCTGCACCATGCTGGCAGATAAAATGCGCAACAATGTCTGAAATATTAGATAGTTTTATCTTTTGACATAAACCAATAGGCAGAGGGACTTGTTCAAACTTTTCAAAGAAGAAATAAAAGATTTAAAAGAATTAAACATTAATATAACCAGTGCACCTGATAAAGCTTAGAATGGAAGTTTAATACACATCTAAGCATAACTCAATGGATGAAAAAAGTCAAGGGTCCATCAGAGGTCATCCAAGTCAATCAAAGAGCTCAGCAAGAATAACTCATCATCCCCAAGTACTGCATCCAGAATAGTGCTTCTAAAATATCACTAAATAAGGCTTGTGAAGAACTAAAGCATGTAGCTACAATATATAAATCAATATTAAAATATGTACATTTGACTCAACATAAAACTTAAAACCCCAAATAATCTTCTTTGCCCATCCATTTATCTAACTTGCTCTTGAACACATTTAAACTTGGACTACTCATAACATCCTGAGGTAATTTATTCCAGGAGTCTACCACTCTATGGTGAAAAAATATTTTCGCAAATCTGACCTACATAGTTATTTTTAGTCTTCAAATGATGACCGTTGGTCCTATTATTGGAGGAAATAGTAAAGGTTCTTAATGATCATTTTCCCCCGGTATTTACAGAAGAGAATCAGGATAGTTTAATTGATGATAATTGTAGGGCAAGGGAAGTGGTGTTGGATACCATTAATATAGATAGGGAAATAATTAAAGGGCTTATATTGGAGTTAAATAACTAGTAAGGCATCTGGTCCAGATAACATTCATTCTAGGCTACTTAAAAAAGGTGGAGATAGTATTGAAGTAACTCTTGAGAAGATATAAAATAGATCACTAGTTTGTAGAAATATCTAATGATTGTAAAATAGCGAATATAGTGCCAATTTTTAAGAAGGGAAGTAAAGAGGACCCAAATAACTTTAGACCAGGAAGCTTAACTTCTATAATTTGTAAAATTCTTGAGAAGATAGTTAAGAAGGGACTTTCTGACCATCTAGAGTTGTAGCTTAATAAATGATGCTCAGCGTGGGTTTAAAAGAGCTAGAATGTGTTTAACAAATTTACTGGATTTTATGGATTATGTAACTAAACAATTAGATAAGGGAGAATGTTGATGTAATTTACTTAGATTTTAGCAAAGCTTTTGATAAAGATCCACATAGGAGAATAGTTCACAAATTAAAAATGCATGGGATATGTGGTAAAGTTTTGAATTGGATAGCTGAATGGCTGAAAGAGAGAAAACAGAGTTGTACTGAATGAGGTGGGGTCACAGTGGAGGGAGATTATCCATGGCATACCTCAGGGATCAGTTCAAGGTCCTTTATTATTCATAGTTCATATAAATGATCTTGGGGAGGCTGTAAATAGCAAAGTGTCTATTTTTGATGATGACACTAAATTGGCAGCTAGCTGTAGTCAAAGAAGTTGAGGGTAGCTTTAAAGTGCAGAGTGACTTAAATAAGTTATTAGCTTGGGCTCAGAAGTGGCAGATGGCTTTTAACCTTAAAAAATGCAGTTATTAACAAGGGAAGGAATAATAGAGAATTTAGTTAGGTATGAAATGGATGAGCATTGCCTGAATTCAATTGAGGATGAAAAGGACTTAGACATAGTAGTAGATATGTCACTGAAGTTTTCAAAGCAGTGTATTGAGGCAAAAAATAGAGCAAATAGGGGGCTAGGATACATTAAGAGGAATGTTTAGCTACAAAAGTATAGAGGTTATCCTTAAACTCTACAACTTATATGTCAGGCCATATTAGAGTACTGTATACAAGCATGGTCACCACATTTTAGAGATGATATCAACTTGCAAGAGTCAGTACAAAGGAGGGCAACAAAAATAATACCTTCATTAAAGCACCTTGAATATGGATAGAGTGAGGGTACTAACTATGTTCTCATTTGAGAAAAGGTAAGCAAAAGGAGATATGATTGAGCTTTTTAAAATCTCTTTTGGAATGGATATGTTGGATTTTGGCAAGTTATTTGAGTTGGAAAATAGTAATAGGACTAGGGGTCACCACTTGAAAATTAAAAAACAGAGGTGCAGGTTGGATGTTAGAAAATATGGTTAATTTGGGGTTTATGCCCACCCTGAATTTTGTGGGCACTTTTTTATATATACAATAAACCCTCGATATAATGAACCTCAATATAACAAATTTTGGATATAACAAACCAAATTTCCTGGCTGAACTCCATCAGGTTTAACGAACTGAAGTTCTTTAAATCCGATGTAGTCCACTTAACTTTATTAGTAATATTAGTAATTACATACGTATTACACATCCATGCAATACAGTCTTTATATACATATTTACGTATATAGATTAACGAACGAACCATCATTATTTCAATCGCTTTTAACGACCATCAAGTTTAACAAACTTTCGGCTGAAATGAACGACCCCCCACCCCATATAGTTCATTATATCAAGGGTTTACTGTATCTCTATTTTTTTCAAATATACAAATACTATATAGTGCATATCGTAGATAGACTCCATGTAGCACTTTCACAACTTAATGTGGGAAATTTCTAATTATGATTTTATGACAAAAAATAGATTGGCTGCCATCTTGGGAGACATATTGTGAGTTGGAATCACATTATAGTGTATTATATATAATTTTGAAGTGAATTTTTTTCTAAATTAAAATATGGGTGAAACTTCAGAAAACCTACACCATTATTTACGGATTCAATTAGGCGCGAGAAGCACTTATTTTTAAGATACTAGCACTGAGTATGACTATTTACAGTGATACTATCTTAAAAATACTGCTTTCTGGACAAAAACAAAGCAGTAAAAGATGACTAAAATGCCTAAAAACACCATTAGCACGGTTTTTATGTACTTACTATTTATTTTTAGATTATTCATATATGCATTTGGTTATTGGAAGCCATTATCAAGCCACACTACGGGTGTCATTATAGGAGGGGGGGAGGGCTCCCCCCACAATAGGGCCTCAGGACAAGTAGTACAATGAAACCTTATATAAAATACTTAATAGTATTAGCAATTTAAAAGCCTAGCATTAGGTTCGAATCCAAAGACAACAACTTACTATTTAGTGCTGGGAATATTATAATCAAGCAGCACCTGTCACAACGCTTCATTTTCAAAATGAGGCTATAATTTCAACAAAAGTCTATTGAATTTAATGAGGAATTATGAGAAGTCTTATTAAAGATTAAAAATTTAAATATACAAAAAAAACATGAATCTATTAAGAATGTTAACCACGGGTTTGGGCATGAAATTTGAAAGAGGGGCTCTTATAAATACTTGTATCCAGGGTTGCCAATGTGTGAAAATAATGGTTTATTTTTGCATTAAGAGAAGGCAAGGCTGACATATTTCAAATGTCAATTTTAACAGCATCAAGATGTAGTATGTTAAGAATAAGCACCAAAAGAAACTATATATATGATGACTGGAATGCATAAAAAGACCATTAGTACTTTTATAACACTAAAAGTACAATGTAGGCATTCTGAAGTTTGACCAAAATATGATATGGACATTTCATATTAATTAATTTTAAAGAAAATATGATTGATTCAAATAGCATTTGGGGTGAGGCTTATATGTCTGAAATCAAGGAATGTGGTATGAAAACTAGAGGCCTAACGGCATTTAGCAATCGCCTTTTGATTTTGAATCTAATGTTACGCTTTCAAGTAGGAATATTAGTAATTTATTTAAAAATTACAGAGGAGGGGGGCATGGTGGGAGAAGCCCTCCCATTTTGAAATTACCTTAAAAAGGATATATAATACAATATGATGTGATTGCAATAGCCTAACAAAAAGAAAAACAACTAAAAAAGCACTTTGGGGAGAATTTGCCCAAGAAAAAACATTGTCTACATTAAAAAACATTTGTTTTTAAACATATATTATATATATGTATATATGAATTATAAAAAAAATTAGAGGATGGGCATAATCCCCAAATTAACCAAAAATATTTTTTCACTAACAGAGTGCAAGGAATTTAGTAACAAGAGAAGCGAGGGCAGCAAAGTTTGCATATAAGGAGAAAGTTGCACAAGATGCAACAAGAAACACCAGACACTTCTGGGCTTATGTGCGATCAAGAACTAATGCCAAGGAAACAATAACCAGGTTGATGACAAACACCGGTGAGGTTACAGGGGATGATAGAACAATCACCTAAGAGATGAACCTGGCATTTAATGGTGTGTATGTGAGGGAGGACTCAACACAATCAATAATGAACCATGATGATATTTTTAGTGGACCTAAACTGCAGGCGGTTACAATAACAAGATATGGTGTTAAGAAAGAACTAGAGAGACTTGATGGTAACAAGGCTACAGGTCCAGATGGAGTGTCACCATTAGTGCTCAAGGAGTGTTCAGATAACACTCGAGCCTCAATTTAACGGATTAAAAGGGGGGGAAGGTGATCCATTGCTTGAAAATATTTACATACGATAAATACCGGTATACAATAAAACTCCACCACAGAAGGTAGAGAACTTTAAGATATCAACATTTTACAATCGTCTCTCATACCTTATGGCTTCTCTACGGAGTGATATCAGTCGTGTACATGTGGACCAGGAATTGTAATTACAAAAGCCTGGTAGCTACTAGCAAAGGGCTAATGAACTGAGAGTGGCTACAAGAAACGCGTTTGTCACTTACTTTTTTAGTCATTTGGTATTAACTTTGCCCTTTCAATATTATTTCAGTGCTAAGTAAAACTTATGCTAAAGCAATTTATTTTTGTTATACCATCTTTATAACTCGCCTTTAAAATTTTTAAGCCATGCACCACTAGCTGTATTAAGCTCACCAACTAAGGTTTTGTTATTTTGTGACAATTTATTTTACATTTAAGTAGTCACTGGAACAGGCCATGACACTTTTCACTTACCAGTGTTTCAGGATACCCAATGATTCATCATTTTAAAAATAAAATTTAAATGAAGAATTGCAGGTGTTTTCCGCAGCTGACTATGAGGCTAAAATCAAGGTATTTCTACAATGATAGTAGCCTTAGACCTTATGACCAAAACTTTCCTGCACTTGTATTAACAGAGTTTTTAATATTTGCATTTGGCTTGTAATAAAACCAAGGTTATTTATATATACTTATTTCATTACTTTAACCTTCAGAATAAAAAAAAGGAAAGAGTTGAACTTGGGTCTCTTATCGCAATTTCCATTCGGAAATAGGTTCCCAGTGTCTGGCAAGGAATCAGCTCTGAGAGGCATTCAAGCTTTTTTCCTAAGGACTTAGCTTCGCAGCATACGATTTATCAATCAACTACTACATCATTGTTCCTAACCCTCAGTTTCTCTCATACTCAGTGGGGTTATCAATCAATAGTTATTTATTAAACAATGTAGGATAAAACTAACCTGTCTCACGATGGTCTATACCCAGCTTACATTCCCTTTCTATGGGTGAACAATCCAACCCTTGATGCCAAATCTACTCAGCAACAGACATAATGTTCGATGCTGGGTATTTGTCCATTGAGATTTTGTGGTCTGTTAAATAGAGGGTTGAGTGTACTGTGTAGCCAATAATGTATATTTAAAGCAACCCTGGAAACTGGAAGTGTACCTACCTAGTGACTGGAGGAGGACAAACATATCCCCTATCCCCACCAAGAAAAATAGCAAGATGGAACCTCTCAACTACAGACCTGTGTCCCTCACCAGGTATCAAAACTCCTGGAGAGTATCATTCGTGAAGAGATAGTCAAACACTTAATGGAAAATAGCCTTATCTTTGATGAGCAGCACAACTTCAGTAAAAGAAGCTGCCTGGTGAACATGTTGTACTATCTTGACGATTTAATGAATGTGGTGGATGGGGAGGGGGTTGTAGATGTGAACTATTTGGACTGCAGGCCGTTGACAGCAAAATCTTGGTATGGATTGGGAATGTCCTTAGCGAGAGGTACCACCGGGTGAGCATAAGAGATGCGACTTCTGATTGGCTACTGGTCACCAGCAGAGTTCTCCAGGAGTCAGTGCTGGGCCCGGTGCTGTTCCCCCTGTACATTAATGACCTCCTGAAGGACCTTGAATCAACAGCCAGTTTGTTTGTGACTGCTGCTAAAATTTATAGAACCGTAGGGACAGAAGCTGATGTAGAATCCCTGAAGAAACACATGGCATGCCTGGATGAGTGGAGCAGGAGGTGGCTGCTGTCATCCAACATTAACTAGTGTAAAATGATGCACATAGGTCACGGTAATCAGCAGGCAGACTACCTACCACCTAAACCAGAGGCCACCTAGCAAGATTTCACCGAAGCGAGAATTGGGCATCATAGTATCTGCACCCTAAAGTCCTCATCACATGTTGCCTGAATAGCCGCTAAAGCAAATAGTCAATTAGGAATTATTAAGATCAACTTCACTGTGCTCAGCAGGAACATCCTAATGCCTCTGTACCTCTCCTTGGTCCACCCCATTCTGGACTATGGGGTGCAAACCTGGTCCCCCTCTCTTCATCAGGACATTGGGACACTGGAAAGAGTTCAGAGGAGAGCCACCAAGTTGGTGCCTGAGCTATCCCACCTTCCTTATGAAGAGAGATGCTGACAACTTGGGCTCCAGACATTGGAAAACAGGATTCATGGGGACCTAATTGAAACATTTAAGCTAATCCACATATATGAAGACATTCAATATACCCGGTTTTTCCAGCTGAACACCAACAACCTAAGAGGCCACTCCCCTGGTGAAGCCGGACCATTGGAGGACAACATTAAAAGGAAACTGGTTTGCCATTCGAGTGATAGACTACTGAAATTCACTCCCAGTGAGTGTAGTACCTGCCCCAACGATAGCCACAGTCAAAGTATGATATGACAGACACCTTGGTATAGTGTAGGGTCACTGGCTGACTGGTCTGAGAGATGGGGGACATCACAAGAAGTCTTCTTCTTAATTCCCCACTATTCATTCATAGGTAAGAGTGATAGATAACTGGAATAATTTGCCACCTGAGACAGTAGGCAGTCCAAACTAAAATGGATAATTGTTCAGTTTAGGGAGGGATGATATTGCATGCGATTTTTAGAGCTATTTTGCTTCTTCATTTTTTGTCAGCTATCCCAGTGGCCAATTTAACAATCACCTTTTGCATTCAAATCTGATGTTAGGGTTTCAAATTAGGAATATTAAAAGGTTTTTTTAAATTGCAGGTGGGGTGAGGAGCCAAGCCCCCCCCCCCATGTAAAAAAATGAAGATAGCGCCTCCTACTTTAGACTATTTCCGCAAAAAATTAACATTTATTAAGTACTTTCAAAATGGGAAGCTTCACCCCCCTCACTTAATTGTAGAGGGGGCACCCGCTAAAACTTAAAAACCCACTCTTAATATGCCTAATTCAAATGCCTAAAATCAGATTTGAATGCAAAAGGCATTTATTAAATGTTGTTAGGCTTCTAGTTTTTCTATCTGGCAGTGTTTAAAACAGGTTTTTGATTGGCCAGTGGGATAGCTGACAAACAAAAAAAATAGCAAAATAGCCCCCCAAAATTAGGTGCAAAATCATCCACCCTAAACTCAACAATTACCCTTAAATGTTCTTAAGCACAGATTGGATTTATTCATGTGGATGCAGTTATTTATTATTGTATATTATGGGTGATGTAGATTTTGACAAGCCTTGATGGTGATGCTTATGATTTATGACACAGTGCTCTGGATTGTTTAAATTGTATATTGTAGATGCAAGATCTGACACACTCCTATAGATTTAGTTTTTGGGAGGGTTTTGATGGCCCTTGTGGCTTTTGTTATCTATGAAATTATGTTATGTTAACCCTCAAAATTTAGGTTAAGATTCGTTTTAACACAAATACAATTTTGTAATTTTCAGACAAACATTTTTAATTCTAAAAATGATGCTCACCAATGTTATTTTCAACTCCCGGAACTTAATACCTACTAATGTATTTATTCACTTTTCAAAAATATAGTTATTTTGCTAAATTTGAATCTTAATGCATCATTTTTGGCCTTTTTCCTTCAACTTTTGGCCTGACTCTTCACCCAGACCTGTATTTTTTAGATCTGCGCATGTGTCTTTTGGCGATATTCAACCAATACCAGGTTTTAGATCTGCAGGTGATCTGCACATGCATCTTTTGCCAATTACCCAATAGTTTTTCATTTTAGATTCCCCTATATTTAGATTATATCGTATAATGGCATGCAGTAGCTGTGCTAGGTCGGGATTAAAGGATTCAAAAGGGCAAAAAACTCGGTGCAAATTTTCCATTAGTGCGTTTAAGGCCACCTTGCTTTCTAATGCCTGCATCCAAACAAAGCTTTGATTCAAACTAGAGGCCTAAAAATGGTAATCTTTTACATAATCTTTCATTTATTTACTTGTTCCTGAAGGTGAGCAAAGGAGGGGGGGGGGTATAGGAGGGGCAAAGCCGCCCCCCCCCACCTAATTTTTTTTAATTTGGGGCAGAAATAGTCTAAAGTAGGCAGTGCTATCGTCGTCTTAAATTTCCAGGTTAGGTCTGGTCTGGTCTGGATCTTTCAAATGATTTTGATAGTGGTTTTTCTTATGCAGTTTTATGTGTAGTTTTCAGACCTGAAACTCATTTTCGCTGGAAATACATACTTTAAGTAATACTTCAGTTTATGGGCACACAATAGGGGGCACTGTTTCTGGGCTATAATTTAGGCCTTAGGATGCCAGACATCATAAGGTGAAGCCGCTCATTTCAAAAGTAACTAAAAATGTTAATTTGGAGAGGAAATAGCCTAAAGTAGGCATTATCATCTTTATTATTTCAATAAATGTACAGAGCTGGTTGCACGTTTATGAAAATAATAAAGATAATAGAGCCACCTAATTTAGGCCATTGCCGCCAAAAATTTAAGTTACTTTCGAAATGGGGGGTGAACCACACTCCTAACAACTTTAAAAAACACTTGTAATATTCCTAATTCAAAAGGTTAACACCAGATTTGACCATATCAATCGCTCCTGTAGATATGCAAAGTCAGCTTTACCCAGAGTGTGTGTAAGTTGCTCCAAGACCATATCTTCTTGTGACTGTGAGAGAGCTCCTTCAGAGAGCTTGATGAAGAGCTGAGTTAGCTACAACATTCCCTTCTTAACCGCATAATTAAGGTTGTGCAATTGCAAGTAATTGTCGATTTATAAGGCCGATCTAGAGTGGCTAAATGTAAATTTTCCATTCTCTTTGAAAGCAGAGATAACAATTAAAATATCTGATTGAAAGACAATTTTTTTTTTGTCTTAGAAAGGCTGGCTATGCGTTATCTTCTTGTGACTGTGAGAAGAGCTCATGCCGAGGGCTTGATGAAGAGCTGAGTTATCTACAACATTGCCTTCTTCACTGCATAATTATGATTGAGAAATTGCAAATAATTCTTGATGTATTTATACCATTATTAATTGCATCATCCCTCCCTTTCCGTGGTGAGCTCCCCTAAACAGATGATAAAATTCTTATAAAGATCAGTATAACAGTCAAATCCATGGGTATCAGAGCTGGGGCTCTCTAGCTGGAAAGGTATTAGTGTGATGCTAGCATATTTTTTTTCTTGAATTTAAAGCACAATATTTATTACTGTAGGCATTCTATGTAGAAATTTTTGAAGGAGAGATCTGTAGAGAGGATGGAAGAGCTAGAGAAAGTAAAAAATAAGGGGAGTGGAAGAAGGAGGGGGCAGATACTCCCTTGCAAGTGCTTTGCCACCAACTGGCAACCGAGTGAATCCTTCATGGCAGTGTCAATTGGAAAACCCTTCAGTGAGTTCTTTAATTTTAGTATAGTGATATTCTTTTACTAGCAGGTGAAGTATGTCCTATACATACTTCACCTGCCAGTAAAAGAATGCTTCATTTTATTTAAGATGAATTTGTATTGATTATATTTTTTTAATTGTCTAATACCCTTTTTACAGTTATAACTTGAACTTCTAAAATTTCTAAGTATGAGAAAGGAAAATTCATTGGAGCCAACTCATAGGGCAGAGGAGAGCACTATATCTCCCAAGCCTAGAAGTAAATTTGATCCCTATGTGGTATGTATAAAAATATTTTACTTTTAGAGTTATTTGCCATAGAAAAATAGAAATAGGATTCTTAGTCTAATTAAATAAACTTTAGAAACAGAAATGGTGTTGTAACATACACTACTGAGCAAAATAAGAGTGATTTTCTTTTATTAAAATATTCTAAAATATGAGTAGGTAAATGAAATTTCTATGGTACATAAAGGGGCAGTCTCTGTCAGATCAACCAGTGCCTAAAATCCTCATCTCAGATTTTGCTGAAATTTAGTTTGTTGGAAGTTTAAGGGGCCCTCAACTCATTTCTGAAATTTGAAGGTCAATCCGACCAACAGTTCAGGAGATATGACCTTGGGCATTTTGGGGTAATAATGGTCATAATTATATAAAAGTATATATAGGTAGAAATAATCCATTGAATAGTTATAAATTAAATGGGAGAATTTTAGGGAGGACCGATTGTGAGAGGGACTTGGGTATTTTGGTAAGTTCAGACCTTCGTCCTAGAAAGCAATGCCTAAATGCTAAGAATAAAGCTAATAGGATATTGGGATTCATTGGGAGGAGTGTAAGCAATAAGAGTGCTGAAGTCATTCTAAAACTCTATCTGGCGCTAGTTAGGCCTCATCTAGACTATGCAGTACAATTTTGGTCACCATATTATAGGAAGGATATTGATTTGCTTGAGTCTGTGCAGAGAAGGATGACAAAGATGATTGGTGGGCTAAGGAACTTACCTTATGGTGAAAGGCTCAGAAAACTAAATCTACATACATTGGAAAGGAGAAGAGTCAGAGGGGAATTGATTGAAGTCTTCAAATGGGTAAAAGGATATAATAAAGGGGATCTGGGTAAGGTTCTTATACTTAGTGAACATGACAGGACACGTAGCAATGGGTTTAAGCTTGATAAGTATAGGTTTAGGAAGGAGATTGGGAGGAATTGGTTTACAAATCGTGTGGTAGATGAATGGAATAGGCTCACTAGACATGTGATAGAAGCCTCCTCTCTGGGTAGTTTTAAGAATAGATTAGATAAATATATGGATGAAGCTGCTAGATGGGACTGACTTTTTTTTATGTATATATGTATATATTTTTCTAAGGAGTGGGGAGATTATATTTTGCAGTTGCATGAATGGACATAATCCTCTGGATGCATTTTATGTATATTTTAGATTATATCTGATGAACTCCTGTTAAGGGTGACAATGTTGATGACTTTTCTCTGGTAAGAAATCTTTTGTGTGTTGAATGGAACAGGAGCTGCCAAGTGTAGGCCATGAATGGTCTTTTGCAGCCTCCTTCTTTTCTTATGTTCTTATACTACTTTGTGTTGTTTCCTTGCCCCCTCCCCCCCCCATATCACATGTCCTTCCGCTAAGGTTTCATTCACGTTTTCCATGTCCATAGCATTTATAAATTTAGTTAAATAAAGTCTCACTACTAAAAGTGTTATAGAAGTCAACCAACGAATTTTAGTCATGTACGTAGGTGTTAGGCATTAAATGTAAAATAAAAACAAAATATAGTATCTGCTTTCCCTATGTCAGTTTGTGAAGAATTTTGAAAGGCAAGTGAAAGATAGGTTTCATTTGAGTGAAAGTGAGCAGAGTGTATGGCGTGAGGCACATGAAAGGTTCCGTTCATTTGAATTAGGTGCAAAAGTATTGAAGGTGAAAGAAGTGAAGGGTAGGTTGAATGTGTCAAAGATGAGTGAGAAGTTTGATGGACCTTATAGAGTTGTGAGAGTTTGGGAAAATGGGGTGATGTATGTTTTGGAGAGTTTGAATGACGGTATGACTGAGAGAGTGCGGGCTCATCAGAGTCAGTTAAGGAGATGGAGAGAACCTCCTGACTACCTGGTGAGCCATCCAGTGTATGGACTGTGTAGAGAGAGAGGTAAGGTGCATGATGATGAGATTGAGTGTGATAGTATGGATCTGTCTGGGAAAGAGCTAGTCTTAGTCTCGAGGATAGAAAGCGTACAAAGAAGAGTGAAAGGAAGAATGCAAGTACGAATGAAAGTAAGTCTGAGCAGAGTGTTTCTGGTATGGGGGATCTTGAAAGGGAGAATTCTGTCGTGAGATGGATCTGTCGTGAGATGGAAGAACTGGTAATGAGGGCTAAGAGTATGGTTGATGAGATGATCAATAGTGACGATGAGACTGACACGACAACTGACGAACAACTCTGACTAATTGCTACGAGTAGCCAGGGACCAGTAGAAGAGTGTGAATGGGTGCAGAAGGGTGCGATTGAGCACAAGTGGTACCGTGAAGAGTGATTGAAGGGGTTTTGTGAGTGACTGGTCGAATGGCTTAAGGAAGGAGGTGTGTGGTGGAGTGAATGTGAGTGTGTGTAAAAGGGCCATTCTCCCACCCCTTTTCTCAGTACCCTATCCCTCCCTCTGTAAAAATGTGTGTGTGTCTGAATGAGAATGGGTTTGTTTTGTTTTTTGTTTATTTTATGTATAAAAATGATTACCATGTTTTTTTTCTTTCTTTCCAGGCGCCATATTCTGGAAAGATAGGACTTAGTTTCATATATCCTAATATTACAAACAAAGCGCCATATTCTGGAAAGATAGGACTTAGTTTCATATATCCTTATATTCCAAACAAAGCGTTATATCCTGGAAAGCTATATATTATTGTTAATAAATAAAGGCTAATAGTATAGCTTAATGAAGGAGGGCTTATAATAGCCACGCAAGCGTGATAAGGTCATTATCTTCCATCAAGCGCAGAGGCGCCACACTTGTTGTAAGTCCTAGGCATTTTGCTCGCTAGAGTGGCAGGTGGCTGGATATCCCCCCCCATCCTCTTTGTACAAAGTGAGGCCTTGTTTGTTGTTTATATATTGACTGTTGTAGTCAGGATTTTTTGGGGTTGTTTGATTTTTTATGTTTATTAGGATCAATTAAATAGTATTCATATATATAGGATTTTCTTTTTGTATTTTTTTGGTGATAGGCCCTTGTGGCTTTTGTCATCCGTTAAATTATGTTATGTTATGTTATAATCGCCCCTATCTATTGTAGATATTTTGTGCATATTTACCCATATTTTTTGGTAAATATCGTATTTTTTTGTTAGTAAAGGATTGTATATACAATCCGTTTCATTCTCCTTCGATTTCTCACGTCCGGATTAGTGTAGGGAGCGGGTTGGATTGATTGGGGTTAATCTAAATTTTTCGGCCCGCTACACTGTCCTTTTGGTCTTCTTAATAATCTTATTTAGTTCATTTCTGGTTGACCTATAATGGTTTGAATTATCTAAACTACTCTCACTTTGTAATCTCTGGTATGCCCTTTTTTTTCTCTGAAACTTTATTAGCTATTTCTTGATTCCACCATAATGGTTTCCTACATTTCTTCCTAATAGACTTCATCGGAATACACTGTTCCTGAACCATGTTTAATATAGTCTTAAAAATATCCCACATCTCATAAGTATTCTTTCCATGGAATTCTATATCCCACCTAATCTGATCTAGCATGCTGCGTAATTTATCATAATCTCCCCTATAAAAATTTTGAATTTTTGTGGAGTTTGTCGTTGTTCTACCCTTAACTATTTGCAAATTAAACCAAACCATCTGATGATCACTGTTTCCCAATGATTCCCCTACACTCAATCCTTGAACTAAGTGATCATCATTTGAAAGAATTAGATCTAATATATTGGCACCCCTTGTTGGCTTATTAACAAATTGGGTCAAAAAGTTATCCTCAAAACACTCCATAAACTTACAACTTGCTCTATCTCTTCCTATCATATTTTCCCAGTCTACAGAAGTTAAATTAAAGTCACCAAGAATAACTGTATCTTCCTTGCATCCTTTACTTATTTCCCTAATCATTAACTCATTGATACAATCAGTCTGTCCTGGTGGTCTATAAAAAGCTCCCAAGTGTATTTTCCTATTTTTACCAACCTTAATATCTATCCATAATGATTCACTTTCTCCTTGCTTTATAGTTATTAAGATTTGAAGAAATGCTATTTCTGATATAAATAATCAACCCACCACCAGTCGTATCTCTCCTTTGACTAATGTACATAGTATAACCTTCTAGTTCAAATTCACTGACATTATCATTAAATATATTTTCATTAACCCATGATTCAACTATACATATTATATCTATATCTTCATGAATGATATAACTAAATAATTCATCCCTCTTATTTCTAAGACTACGAGCATTTGTGTAAAGACAACTCAGCCCACCTATCCCTGAAGCACCTGAGGGCCTATCTCCTCTGCATCTCCTTTCTCTCCTTCCCCAACCCTGTACTCTTGTATTTCCCTGACCACTATCACTACTCAAGTAATTTAACCCTAAAGCACTTCCATTAGCCTGCCTAACTTCTACAAATCTGTGTTTGCTTCCTTTCCCTGCCTCACTTTGAGCCATTAAATTTCCCTGACCACTATAAAAAACCTAGTTTCCTGCCTCTAAAGGCCTAATAACACTATCTAATTCCCGCCACAAAACCTCACCCCCATCTCGGCTCAGATGGAGTCCATCCATCGCATACAAACCCTTATTCCCATAAAACTCACTCCAAACACCAATCCTGACTCCTGGCACAAACCTTTCACATATTCATTCAACCCCATTGCACAAGACAACCATTCCATCCCCACATCCATTCTCGGAAGCACACCTGAAACAACACCTTTTACTCTACTTTCACACATCCTTTCAATCAGCCTTTTATACCGCTGTCGTAACTCACAAGTACCCACCTTCTTTACATCATTTACTCTGACATGTGTAATCACAACTGCTTCCCTCTCACACCCAGACACCAACTTATCATACCTCTCACACACATCATTTACACCAGCACCTGGCAAACAAACTCTCACTCCCTTCCATTTACTTTCACTCAACTTCCTATCTAAATACCTAATCTGAGAGTCACCCATCACAATCACCTCAGTCATTCTCCTATTCTCTCTAGGCCTAGTATTACCCTCCCTCCTGCTCTCACTCACTTGACCTCCTATTCTACTTTCAGGCACAGCCACACCAGACAAATCTCTTTCAAATTCTTCCTCTCTCAGGGCATCAAATCTGTTAGTTAGCCTAACAGGTTCCATGTCCCTCTCATTCACACACCTAACCTGTCCTAACTTATCTATTCTGTTCACTTTCACCCACCACTCATCATCACTTACTACTTTCTCTCCAGTCCCTGTTCTAGGCCTAACTTCCTCCCTCCTGGTCCCAATCTGACTCTTCAAACGTACACTTGCATCTCTTCTCACTTCAGACACTAAATCGTTCAGTCTCAAGCATTCCGCACGTAATCGACTCACCTCCTCAGTCAAAGCACATACACGGCACTCAGACAAATTCACTCACCTCTCTAAACCACAGACATCGCACACTACATACACACTACTTTCAAAAGGCAAACTCTCTACATCCAAACAGTCAGCCATACTTAAACAAGAACAATAATAGAAACAAAAACTTACGAAACAACAAGAATTTGACCCAAAATTGTGCGCGCAAGTTTAAAACCTGCTAATCAAGATGGCCACCGAAGTAAACAAAAGTCACTTTCTCACCAAAACAAAATAACCACAATTTAACTTTGTTATATTAACCAAATATATGATCTAATAACTTAATATTTATGTTTACTATGTCACACACCAAAGTATAGCAAAAAATCAAAATATTCTGAGAGCTTTACAAAACACTTAATATTTATGTTTACTATGTCACACACCAAAGTATAGCAAAAAATCAAAATATTCTGAGAGCTCTACAAAACACAAGGTCAGTCAAAGACTGACTCATTACTGTGGATGCAGTTTCTTTTTATTGTATATTTTGGGGGACCTTGATTTTGTTTTTGACAGACTCCTATGGAGGCTTTAAATTATAGGGTTGCCTCTGTTGAGGTGGTTAGCCAGGGGGAGAATAGGTGTGTGAGTCAGAGGGACACAGAACCTATTAGCTTTACTAATAGATTCAGTGCCCTAAGAGAGGAAGTAACTGGGGGTGGGGGTGGAGGTAGAGTGACTAGTAGTTTGAATGAGAATAGGAGTGGGGATGGAGTTAGGTCTGTGGGGGTTAGCAATAGGAGTCTGACTGAAGTGCTTGTGATGGGTGATTCGCGAGTTAGATATTTAGATAAGAAGTTGAATGCAAGTAGATTGAATGGTTTGAGGGTGTGTTTGCCAGGTGCTGGAGTGAGAGATCTGTCTGATAGGTATGAGGAGCTGGTGTCTGGCTGTGCAAGGGATGCGGTTGTGATTACACATGTAGGAGTGAATCATGTGAAGAAAGTGGGTGCCTGTGAGTTACGTGAGAGGTACAAGAGGTTGATTGAAAAGGTGAAAGAAAGTAGAATGGAAGGTGTTGTGACAGGTGTGCTTCCAAGAATGGATGTTGGGGTAGAATGGATGTCTCGTGCGATTGGGCTGAATGATTATGTGAGGAGGATGTGTGAGATGGAAGGTGTCATGTTTGTGGATGTGTGGGATAGGTTTGTTGGAATGAAAGAAATGTATACGATGGATGGACTGCATTTGAGTAGGAGGGGGGTAGATGTGTTGTGGGAGGAGTATGATCGTGTTATTAGGTCTTTGCGGGCAGGAAACTAGATACTAATAGTGGTCAGGGAATTATGAGAAGACATTATAGCACTGAAAGTAGAATGGACTTGCAGATAACAGAAATAGGTTCCAAGGCGATAGAGGTGAGGTCATTCAGGTTTCAAGAGGTGCTTGAGGGATAGGGGGGTTAAATTGTTTCTATACAAATGCTCGTAGTCTTAGAAACAAGAAGGATGAGCTAATTAGTTATATTAGCGATGAGGATATAGATATATTATGTGTTACTGAATCATGGATTAATGAAATAGAATTTAGTGACATTATAAGTGAATTTGATATACAGGGCTATAATATGTACATTAGTCAAAGGACAGGTAGGATTGGTGGAGGAATAATTATCTATATAAAAAACAACATTGTTTCAAGTTTAAATACTTCAATAAAGCAGGATGGAGTTGAGTCACTTTGGATAGATATTAGGTTCAGTAAAAGTAGAATGGGGCATTTGGGAGCTTTTTACAGACCACCTGGGCAGACTGATGATATAGATGAACTAATGGTAAGGGAAATAAGTAAGGGATGTGAAACAGATGCAGTTATTATTAGGGACTTCAATTTAAACTCTGTGGACTGGGAAAATATGATAACATAACATAACATAACATAACATAATTTAACGGATGACAAAAGCCACAAGGGCCTATCAAAGGTCATCCGTATCCATCAAATCCCACCCATATAATGCATCCATAGGATTTTGTCAGATCATGCAGCTACAATATACAATTTAACAATCCATAGGAATGTCCAACCATGCATCTACAATATATAATTTAAAGCCTCCATAGGAGTCTGTCAAAAATAAAATCAAAATCCCCCAAAATATACAATAAAAAGAAACTGCATCCACAGGAATGAGTCAAGAAACATATCCACATACCAAAAAGTAAGAAATTAACCCTCCATCCCCATATAATCATCCAATCTGCGCTTGAAAACATTCAAGTTTGGGCTGTCTACAGTCTCAGGTGGCAAACTATTCCAATAATCTACCACTCTGTTAGTGAAAAAATATTTTCTAACATCCAGTCTGCACCTCTGTTTTTTAATCTTTAAGTGGTGGCCTCTAGTTCTATTACTACCTTCTAACTCAAATAACTTGCTGAAATCTAATTTATCCATCCCAGAAAAGATTTTAAAAAGCTCAATCATATCTCCCCTCACACACCTTCTTTCAAATGAAAACATATTTAATACCTTTAGTCTATCTTCATATTCAAGGTGCTTCAGGGATGGTATTATTTTTGTTGCCCTCCTTTGTACTGACTCTAATAAGTTTATATCATGTCTAAAATGTGGTGACCATGCCTGTATACAGTACTCTAAATGTGGCCTGACATAAGAGTTGTATAGTTTAAGGATGACCTCCTTACTCTTGTAGCTAACATTTCTTTTAATGTAACCTAGCACCCTATTTGCTCTATTTTTTGCCTCAATACACTGCTTTGAAAATTTCAGTGACCTATCTACTACCACTCCTAAGTCTTTCTCATCTTCAACTGAATTAAGCCAATATCCATCCATCTCATAGCTAAATTCCCTATTATCTCTCCCCATGTTAATAACTTTGCATTTATTAAGGTTAAAAGTCATCTGCCACTTCTGAGCCCAAGCTAACAGCTTATCTAAGTCACCCTGCACTTTAAAGCTACCCTCAACCTCTTTGACTACAGCTGCCAATTTAGTGTCATCAGCAAAAATTGACACTTTGCTATTTACACCTTGCCCAAGATCATTTACATAGATTATAAATAATAAAGGGCCTAAAACTGATCCCTGAGGTACGCCACTAATAACATTCCTCCACTCTGACCTCACTCCATTCAGTACAACTCTCTGTTTCCTATTTTTCAGCCATTCAGTTATCCAATTTAAAACGTTCCCACATATCCCATGCAGCTTTAATTTATGAACTAGTCTTCTATGTGGAACCTTATCAAAAGCTTTGCTGAAATCTAAGTAGATCACATCAACTTTCTCACCCCTATCTAATTCTTTAGTTACATAATCCATAAAATCCAGTAAATTAGTTAAACACGATCTATCTTTTCTAAAACCATGCTGAGCATCATTAATTAACCTGCTACTCTCTAGATGATCAGAAATTCCCTTCTTAACCATCTTCTCAAGAATTTTACAGACTATAGAAGTTAAGCTTACTGGTCTAAAGTTATTTGGGTCCTCTTTGCTTCCCTTTTTAAAAATTGGCACTACATTTGCCAATTTCCAATCATTTGGTATTTCTCCAGACTCTAGTGATCTAATAAATATCTTCTCGAGAGCTACTGCAATACTTTCTACACCTTCTTTGAGTATCCTAGAATGAATGTTGTCAGGGCCAGATGCCTTACTAGTATTTAACTGAATTATAAGCCCTTTAATTTCTTCTCTGTCTATATTAATAGAATTTATCACTACTTCCCTTGACCTAGAATTATCATCAATTAATCTAACTGGTTTCTCTTCTGTGAATACTGAAGCAAAATGATCATTAAGGACCTCTACTATTTCCTCATCAGATTCTTTCAAAACCCCTTCATATTTAATAGGCCCTATTTTATCACTGTTAGATTGATTATTGATTCTATAATAGCTAAAGAATTTTTTAGGATCTTTATTATTATTTTTAGCTAAATTAATTTCTGCTGTCCTTTTGGTCTTCTTAATAATCTTATTTAGTTCATTTCTGGTTGACCTATAATGGTTTAAATTATCTAAACTACTCTCACTTTGTAATCTCTGGTATGCCCTTTTTTTCTCTGAAACTTTATTAGCTATTTCTTGGTTCCACCATAATGGTTTCCTACATTTCTTCCTAATAGACTTCATCGGAATACACTGTTCCTGAACCATGTTTAATATAGTCTTAAAAATATCCCACATCTCATAAGTATTCTTTCCATGGAATTCTATATCCCACCTAATCTGATTTAGCATGCTGCGTGATTTATCGTAATCTCCCCTATAAAAATTTGGAATTTTCGTGGAGTTTGTCGTTGTTCTACCCTTAACTATTTGCAAATTAAACCGAACCATCTGATGATCACTGTTTCCCAATGATTCCCCTACACTCAATCCTTGAACTAAGTGATCATCATTTGAAAGAATTAGATCTAATATATTGGCACCCCTTGTTGGCTTATTAACAAATTGGATCAAAAAGTTATCCTCAAAACACTCCATAAACTTACAACTTGCTCTATCTCTTCCTATCATATTTTCCCAGTCTACAGAAGTTAAATTAAAGTCACCAAGAATAACTGTATCTTCTTTGCATCCTTTACTTATTTCCCTAATCATTAACTCATCGATACAATCAGTCTGTCCTGGTGGTCTATAAAAAGCTCCCAAGTGTATTTTCCTATTTTTACCAACCTTAATATCTATCCATAATGATTCACCTTCTCCTTGCTTTATAGAGTTATTTAGATTTGAAGAAATGCTATTTCTGATATAAATAATCAACCCACCACCAGTCCTATCTCTCCTTTGACTAATGTACATAGTATAACCCTCTAGGGATAGGTAGGGATAGAAAAAGTGGCAGGTTCATAGAATGCTTTGAGGATAATTTTTTGAATCAATTTGTTAATGAGCCAATGAGGGGGGACAATATATTAGATTTAGTACTTTCTAACACTGATCATTTAGTTCAAGAATTGACTGTTGGGGAAGCATTGGGAAATAGTGACCATCAGATAGTTTGTTTTAACTTGGGAATTAAGAAGGGTAAAATAGCCGAGAATGCTGTAAAAGTTCCAAATTTCCATAAGGGAGATTATGTAAAACTCCGAAGCTTGCTAAATTTGGTAGACTGGGATGTAGAATTCAGAGGTAAAAATTCTTATGGGTTGTGGGATACTTTCAAGCATAAAATAAATGTAGTCCAAGAGCAATGTATCCCAATGAAGGCTATTAGGAACAAAAGTAGGAAACCATTATGGTGAAATCAGGAGATAGCTAGAAAAATTTCAGAGAAGAAAAAGGCATATAAAAAATTACAGGTAGAAAATAATATTCAAAATTTAAGTGATTATAGAATGGCTAGGAATGAGTTAAATAAGATTATAAAGAAGAACAAAAGGGTGTCAGAAATTAAATTAGCTCAGGATAGCAACAAAGATCCTAGAAAGTTCTTTAGTTACTATAAAATTAATAACAAGTCTGGCAGAGTTAAAATAGGACCTATCAAATATGAAGGGGTTGTGAGAGAAACTGATGAGGAAATAGTTGAGGTACTAAATGGTCATTTTGCATCAGTATTTACAAAGGAGTGACTAAATAGTCTGATGTATAGTACTCATGGGTCAGGGGAAGAGGTGTTTACTACCATTAGTGTGGATTTGAGGAAGATAAAAGGACGGTAGCTTCAGACGTGAACAATCACGGCGTAATATTTTTTTGTAATGAGTATATACTAGGGGGCTGCGCCCCCCAGACCCCTCCCCCATCAATTGATTGAAACTCAGGATCATCGCAGGGTGGTCCCCCTGCAGTGATATCTCCCCCATGAGCAGTCCCCTTGAATTTACTGGGGGGGGGGGTTTCTCCCCAACAGCTTTTTACTGGCAGAAAAACCTAACCTAATAACAAACAATTCTTACTTTTATAGGTTTCTTGATTAGTTTATGCGCCTCTAAATAATCTAAAAGTTTTTCGCGATTATACAAAGTAAAGCCGAATTTGAATAACAAAGAAGCACATGGAAGCACGAAAACACAATAACGAAAGAAAAACATTTGCAAAACGGGTCCTATTTAAAAGCTACGATGTTGCCAGTAAGAAGCTGTTATCGTTGGCAGCAAACAAAAAATACAAAAACAAAACAAAAAACAATAAAAGACATCAAGAAACCTTACCTAACTTAGAAAAAAACTGTAAACGAGCAGAGCGCAGATATTTAGTAAATAATAGACTAAAAGTTACAAATCCCCCAAACAACAAAAAATATAACGCAGTGATTGGTCACATCTGACGCTACCGTCTGACGTCATATGCTGTAGCCCAAAATTGTAGCCAACTAACAGCGCCATCTACCGTGCGCCCTGAATCTGAAGTATTACCTAATCCTAATTGTTTATAGAATGATGTTCTAACGTTTACAGAGGTGAATGATTTAACCAAAAATGGCATAAGTAAACAGCATTTTTCATTTGTTTAGTTTTGGACATTTTTTTGACAAAAAAAAAATGGTATCGGCTATATTTCAAATAAGACTCAAACGTGCATGAATATTTAGTCAGGGGAGAACGAAATATAAACACAAAATCCACTTTTTTGGCCGAGCCGCTAATTGGGTGTCACAGTACGAACGGGTAGGTGGTGCTTGTAGGCATGGCAGGCAGTCCACCTAGGAGAATGATAACTCTGATTTCAAAACCCAATGATAAGCTGGGTCTCAAAGGCTGAACAGCTTCCTACCCGGGTTCCTACTGTGAATAACTGTGAATTACCCATACTTTTTCTATTATGGATCTTCGGTCGATTATGGCTAAAGTCCATTGGAGCAGCACATTTGAAGGTGCTGGCTTTCGCACCTTCAAATGTGCTGCTCCAAGATTTTACAACCATCTTCCCTTGAACATTAGACAAATTGAAGACATTAAGAACTTTAAAAGAAAATTGAAAGCACATTTGTTCTCCGAGTGTTATGATTTAAGTGATAAGACCATTTGTGAATCATTTGCTCTTTGAAAAAGAAAACTATATGTCAATGGTCCTGCAGAGCGCCATTTCGGCGGAGTGGGACCTGTTAAATAACAACAACAATAACAATAATAACAATAAAGTATGCATTTCCGGGAAAATCAAGTGTTAAATATGAAAAGTACATATAAAACTGCATAGGAAAAAGATATTTTTAAATTAATGTCCAGATGTGTCAAAACGAAGGTAAATATGTAGATTATCGGCGCGAATGATGGGACGTAATATTTCGTCCGTGTTCCAAAATGTTTCACGTTTTTGGAGTACATTTAAGTTGACGGCTCGTGTGGGGGTAAACACAATGGGGGGGACTACACTACGATGATCCTGAGTTTCATTAAATTTTGGGGGGGTCTGGGGGGCACAGCCCCCCCAGTATATAATCCTAATTGTTTATAGAATAATAATTCGAAAAGGACTCAAACGCGCATGAATATTCCGACACGAGTGAACGATAATATTTACACACAATTTTTTTTTTCGGCCGGGCCGCTAATCTACATATTTACCAAAACGAATCTTTACCAAAAATGTCTTCACCACTAAATCCATACTCGGAACAGTCAGAATAAAGAAATCTTAATTCGTAAAATATCCAACATACCTAAATAAAATTACTTCATTTTCGTGTAAGATGCAGTGCTTAGGGAAATATGGAAAATACCGAAAAAAAACTACATGGTAAACATGGCGAGAAGTAAACAAAAAGATAGGGAAAGCAGATACTATATTTTGTTTTTATTTTACATTTAATGCCTAACACCTACGTACATGACTAAAATTCGTTGGTTGACTTCTATAACACTTTTAGTAGTGAGACTTTATTTAACTAAATTTATAAATGCTATGGACATGGAAAACGTGAATGAAACCTTAGCGGAACGACATGTGATATGGGGGGGAGGGGGCAAGGAAACAACACAAAGTAGTATAAGAACATAAGAAAAGAAGGAGGCTGCAAAAGACCATTCATGGCCTACACTTGGCAGCTCCTGTTCCATTCAACACACAAAAGATTTCTTACCAGAGAAAAGTCATCAACATTGTCACCCTTAACAGGAGTTCGTCAGATCTAATCTACAATATACATAAAATGCATCCAGAAGATTATGTCCATTCATGCAACCCCAAAATATAATCTCCCCACTCCTTAGAAAAATATATACATATATACATAAAAAAAGTCAGTCCCATCTAGCAGCTTCATCCATATATTTATCTAATCTATTCTTAAAACTACCCAGAGAGGAGGCTTCTATCACATGTCTAGTGAGCCTATTCCATTCATCTACCACACGATTTGTAAACCAATTCCTCCCAATCTCCTTCTTAAACCTATACTTATCAAGCTTAAACCCATTGCTACGTGTTCTGTCATGTTCACTAAGTATAAGAACCTTACCCAGATCCCCTTTATTATATCCTTTTACCCATTTGAAGACTTCAATCAATTTCCCTCTGACTCTTCTCCTTTCCAATGTATGTAGATTTAGTTTTCTGAGCCTTTCACCATAAGGTAAGTTCCTTAGCCCACCAATCATCTTTGTCATCCTTCTCTGCACAGACTCAAGCATATCAATATCCTTCCTATAATATGGTGACCAAAATTGTACTGCATAGTCTAGATGAGGCCTAACTAGCGCCAGATACAGGTCGTTTCAGTTTAAGAGGAGTGGTTCGGAAATTAACTCAAGAGGGGATAGGAAGATATTAAAGGGCGGTGGTTATATACCAGTGCGGAGTATATGAAGATATTATCTGATAGTGTTGTGTTTGGACTAGCGAGATTGGAGGATCGGTTCGGTTCGGGTCTAACTCTTGCTAGATCGGCGGCTTGCCTAGATCATCGAGACGTGGTGGCTTAGTGTCTGGAACACTTCGGCGAGGCGGTGTGTTTTAGAATCAAGGAAAACGTATTGCGATGCTGCTATTTAGGTGTATAGTGGTTCTGGCAGCTGGTGGTTTCTTGTTGATGGGAATGTGCGTTCCCAAGCAGCACTATACTGTATGTGGTGAACGTGGTTGTAAATGGGGTTTCTCTCGTCTTTCCCCAGTTGTCGAGTTAGTCTCGTGAAGGTGTATGTATTTCAAGGAATAAGTTTCTTTGTGTCGTAAAGTGTCGACATTCTCGTGTACAGAGGAGAGAGACAGGTGCGCTTTGGAGCGGAGTTCTGTATGCACCGTGCACTCCTCTGCCAAGTGTGCCTTGCGGCTATGGTGTCGGTTATTAGTAGGATTGATTTTAGTTAATAAATCAGCCTAGATAGCTATTTGAAAACCATCACCATAAATTTGTTGAATTGGATGGAATAGTCATCTGCTAATATTTAGGTCTAACGACTGATGTGAACTGAATTTAAAAAACTTTGAAGGCGAGGGTTATAAGAAAACGGATGATAAACAAAATATATATTTATACAAACAACGAATGCACAATGAGAGAATTGAATTAGGAAATAACAGGTGATAGGTAATTACAATTATACGAATAAATGAGATAATTAAATTGACAATTGTTAAGGAATACAACGTAAATATAATTGAAATATGGATTACAGGATGGTATTACAGGTATAATTGACTTGTAAAAAGGATGGGAAGTGTAGGATAGTATAGTTGACTTGTGAAGAAGGCAGTGAAATATAACGTAACGTAATGACATGTATAAAAGTAGTGAAAAGTATGGAGTGAAATGTAAGGTAAGGTAAATATGATGGACTGTAATTTGGGATCTTAATTGGAAGTAAAGTGGAGGACGAGTGAGTGGGTGACTGCTTCAAAGCGGGAAGCTAAAGGCGTGCGGCATTCGTTTGTGCGTGTTGGTGTAAAGGAAAATCATTTACTAGAGGGATTTTTGTGGGATACATTTTGAAAGTAAAATTGGTTTTCCGTTTATGTTGAGATGGGTTACAATATATATATATATATATATATATATATATATATATATATATATATATATATATATATATATATATATATATATATATATATATATATATATATATATATATATATATATATAAGAAGGAGCAAATGCAAGTTCTGTGGGTGATAACAACCACCACAGGGCTTTCGCCATATTTATGTTCTGCCTTTCAAAACAATTTTGAAGACAGAAATAAAGGTGCAGAAACCTTGCATTGCAGACTATATAACACTAGTACAAGAAATGGAAATTGGACGCGAATGAGCAATGATACAAGAAACAGGATTTGTTTAGAGGTAAGAGAAAGGGACATTAGAAGAAGACTAGAATCAAAGAGAGCGGAGGGCGGCACAATGAAGGCAATCCTTTACCGAGAAGACAGAGATAACGCCAGGGGATAAAGTTTGAAATTCCTGGCCGGGACTCGAACCCGGGTCTGCTGATTGCTGGTCAGATGCTCTACCGCTGAGCTACCAGGCACAGTGACTCTACTCTGCCCAAAGCGTTACCCCATCAAACCCAGTATCTCTCTAAGCTAGGAACCTCCAAGGAATTTTTATACCACATCTTCTTACCCGCTCACAATTTAAAGGCTCATCCTCCGTGTCATATACAAAGAAGAAGGAGCGAATGCAAGTTCTGCGGGTGATAACAACCACCACAGGGCTTTCGCCATATTTATTTTCTGCCTTTCAAAACAATTTTGAAGAAAGAAATAAAGATGCAGAAACCTTGTAGAAGATAAATATAGGTAAATAGATGTTTAAGTTTGCCCTGGTGTAGAGGGCATCTCTAAGGTATTTCCTTTTTCATATATTGTCTTGTCTCTTTTTGTGCACCGTCAGTGTTTTCTTCAGGTGCTTGTTTGGCCGCAATGCGACCTTTTCTTTTAATTTTTCCTCTCTCGTTTTTCTTTGAACTTTATTTATTTATTTTATTTAATTTTTATTAACACACACACACACACACACACACACACACATATATATATATATATATATATATATATATATATATATATATATATATATATATATATATTAATATAAATATACTCTATTTCCTCTGTCACAGCATTCTAGCCTTTCAAGTATTATATTTGATACTTTTATTTTTGTATCTTCAAATCTGCCTATAATTTGTTATTATTTTTATTTTACCGGTATTCTGGTAATTTATTCTTGTATTGTCGGTATTTGGGAATTTCGCTTCTTTTGTTTATTTCTTTTTGGATGTGCGCACTTCGCCTCTTTTTCTTCTTGTTCGGTTGTCATTTCTATGTAAAGTGTTCAATTATGTTCTCTCGGGAGCAGATTATTCCACTTGGGAATAAGGCTCGCCTAGTGGCGCGTCCCCTATCCTCTCTCGGAATGTCGAAAAAAATTCCAAATTTAGAATTATAACTTCCTCTATTTTGTCCCAGGTCTTACTCCATAGCCCCTGGAGTTCCGTATTCAATGGCTTCAGACTTGCTCTTGCAGGTCTCTCTGGCGAATACGGTCCGTCCTGCGCGCTCCTGCTATCAGCAGGGCTGCACTTTCTGCATTTGCCTGATTGTGGTAGAACTCGCAGCCTGCACGACCACTGCCGGGTATACTAATGTCGAGCATACCAGAGCAGTGTACAGCTTCTTGAGATTCTTGGAGCTGAGGTTCGGAATCTATATAGTTTTCCAAGCTGTATTTCGGCTCTGGAGATTCTGTTCTTTATGTGCGCTCTGAACCCTTTTGAGGTGATGTGCAGACCTAGGACTTTGCCCTCGTTGGTGCACGGGTAAACTTCGTCATTTACTAAGACATCGTCAAGTTTCCGGCGATTTATCGGAAGGATTTGGGACTTTCGGCGGTTGGTCTTGATTTTCCACTTTCCTTTGTACCGATTGATGTTGTCGATTTCGGTGGCTGTCTGCCTTGCTTGAACTCTAGGATTTTTGTGGGTACTGGGGATGATTTAAGTGATGATATTTGCAAACTGCAGATACATGAAATCCTCCCCAACTGGAGCAGGTAGGTCCAATGTGTGCACTAGGTACATCAGTGGACTCAGACAGCTACCTTATGGAACACCCACCTCAAGTTCGAATTCGAGTCTATCGTAGCCCTCAATCGTGATTTTGGCTTTCCTTTCCATGACGTAGTCACAGAGGATCTTCTCAAGGATCGGGTTTAGCTGGATGCCTAAGATCTTGAATTGGAGACCTCTCAGCCAAACATTGTCGAAGGCCTTTTGAACATCTCGCAACACCACGTCTACGTACTTCCTTTCAGCTTTACAGCAGGCGAGTTTTTCTGTGAAGAGAGCAAGGGCTGTATCAGTTCCCCTTCCCCTACGAAACCCTTATGGCTGATGGTTGTGAGCTTCTAGCTCTGTTAGCTGGTCTTGTAGCCTATTTATTAGCCAGAAGCTTCTCGTAGACTTTTCCTATGAACTCAAGGAGGGATATTGGCCTGTAATCTACCAGTTGATCGGGGGTTTCTTCCCTTTAGGTATAAATATGATTTTTGCCACTTTTAGACTGTCGGGGAAGTAACCCGTGTTCAGGGAAGCGTTATAGATATTAGCGATTCACCAAATGATCTGACGGGGGGCATGTACCAGGTTGTTTTTGGTGATGCCTGTCTATCCGGGTGCCTTCTGTCGAAAGGTTTTTACAGTTTCTATGCCATCTTCTGCTGTAATTGGTCGCCCATGGTCATCCATCTCCCTCCCTTCGTCGACATAGGGGTGTGGGTGCGTTCGATGTATTCGTTGATTAAGATCTTCAATCAGGTGGCCTTCGAACCCCTGGTCGAATTCCGCATCGTCCGCAGGTGTAATTGTGAAGACTTCCTTCCAGAACGTGCGGAATCTCTCTCCTAAAACCACCAGATAGTCCAAGTAGTCATTGCCTGCCTTAATGCGGGTCTTTTCTCTACTTGGTAGACCTTTTAGTTTTCTCACTAATCGCCAGAACTTGTCGGGTCTTATCTCGCTATCTACTTGTTCAATCAGGCTATCCCAGATCACAGCCTGTTGCTGGTTTAAGGCCTGTTGGAGTTCTTCACTCAGGCGACATAGCAGCGAGCTTCTTACCTGATTTGTACCCTCTCTTCTGGTTTCTTCGTACACTTTCCTGTGCACCCTAGGGATCTCACTCATTTCCTCAGTCCCTTTGCGCTGTGGAAGAGTTTTAGACCTTTTCATTGGTATACACTCGCGATCCGCCTCGATGATGCTGGCAGTTATCTTCTCCAGTTCCCTATCGATCTCCTCCAGTATTGCTTCGCTTCGGTTCGCTGGTTCGTAACTGGCAAGGATTTCCCTGTAGCGGTCTCCGTTGGCAGAAACATAGCTTTTGCGGAGGGGCATCGGAAGCTGAATAGGCGCGAGTGTGATGGTCGTTAAGATCGCTATGTGGTCGCTGGGTACTGTTGGGCCGGCTCGCTATGGTAATTGAAAGGGAAGCCACCACTTGTCATGATTATGTCGGGCTTTGTTGCTGCCCGAGAGGTGATATAGGTCGGAAAGTCCGGTCCTATCCTCTGGATGTTTTTACGACGCATAATCATTTCCAAGTTGTGACCTGTGTTATTCGTGTTCCCATAGCCAGACGTTCGGCATCTGGCGTTGAGGTCACCCCTAAGGAATGCCATTCTGTCGTGGCCGAACAAGGTGTAAAAATTCGTGAGGGGAAGGTGCGTTCGTCGAGGTGGTTGGTATGCCGCCGCAATTAAGAGATTGCCCACTAGTGTGTGCAACTCTACCGCCACAAAGGACTCGCAAAGTTCTAGAAGGTGTCTGAACGAGAGATTCTTTCGGATGACAACGGTAGGACCGTCGAACCCCTCTGAGAATGTTTTTTTGCAACTACTCTGTAGCCCAGTATCTTTAACTGGATGTTAGTAGAATCGATACCGTGCTCCGTGATTAGTATGATGTCGGGGTCAAGCACTCCGAATATGTTTCCGTATGCTACAGCTTTTCCCTCCTATCCATTCACGTTGAGCGTTAATATCCTTAACCTGTTGTTCGGGTTTTCCATTCTCTGTTCTGTCTTTTGAGTGTCTTAGTGCTTGCGAGTAGTAGATTTACGCTTCTCGTTCCTATTCTTTTTGGTGGGGAGAATTCTATAAATGTCTCCCGGTAGAGGGCGATGTTCTGGGTTGTACAGGGCCTCCTCAACCGATTATTTTTCCCATTGAGCGTCAAAGTCCCATTTATAGAATTTTTCTTTATTCCCACGCAAATTTTGTTTGTGTCCCAGTCTTTTGGGAAGGGGAATTGTTCGGTCCCGTAGATGTAGAGATTAATTTGGTCAGCATCTACCTTTTTCTTTGTTCCTCTTTTACCTTTTTTGCGGCGTACTTCCTTTTTTGCGTTCTCTGAGTCCGAGGTGTCTGTACTGTCCGCGGTGTCAGAGGATTCTATTTCTTCCTTTTCCTCATCCTTTAAGTTGGTCGAGTGTGCTGCTTTTGCGGCCGCCTCTCTCTCTCTCTCTTTCTCTCTCTCTTTCTCTCTCTCTCTCTCTCTCTCTCTTTGACCTTAATCCTTGGGTCGGGCCGTCTATTTTCCTCTTCTTGTCTCGTCTCTTGACTCTTTCCTGACAGCTGTTTGGGATTCAGCTTCAGTTGCAGTACGTCCGCTGAAGGAGGGTTATCAGGGAACCACATTTCACTCATGCCGTTCTTAGCGCGCATTTGGTTGAGTTCCTTAGCGAATACTCCTGGTTGGGTTAGGTTCCTGAGGTGAGGATATAAGATGCAGGTCAGGATCTTCGTTGAGTTCTCATTCTCGATTTTCAAATAAGTCCTTTTGGTTTCTGCTTTTGTAAAGACTGCTTTTGCCACCTGAGCATATGATGTATCGCCTTTGCGTTTTTGCACGTCTTTCTTTTGTTGTACCTTCTTCTCTATAAGTTCTTTTTTCATTGGGTAGGCCATGGCCATATGTATAACGATGTCCTTGGCCGCAGTTTGCACATTTCTCCCTGGGACTGCTGTAGTTATTTCAGTGGTGACCTGGCTCACTGCACCTTGAACAGATCTCCTGCGGCTCTGTGCATTCTTTTGTCGTGTGCGTCTCCATCTTATAGCATCGGAAGCAGAATTGTATGGGAGTAAATTCTTCTATATCGATTAGCTCTCCACTGATTTTTGCATTAAAAAGCAGTAGTCTCTTTTCCTTTGCCTTTTGTGCCATCGTAGTGTCGGAGTAGACAACCTTAAACACGTGAGTGTACTCCGAATTGTTCCTCTTGTTCCAAAACTTAATTATTTCGGAAACTTTGGCCTACGGTTGACTTTGCGATATTTCTTCTTTTATTTCTTCCTTAGAGTACTGTCCTATCCATGGGTCCAGTTGCCGGCAGATGACGATCCTGTGCGTTAGGATCTGAGGTGGAATTGCCGGTTGAAGACCTATTTCACGGAGCGTTCCGACTGCCTTTTCTTTTGTAATATTCTCCACATCCTTCCCCTTCTCACAGATCGCAATATAACCTGATGGGATTTCGAGCAGTCGGAGCATTGCGATCTTTAACTTCCCGTAAACTACTTCAAAGACCTTATCTCAGCTGGGCCTGCTGCTTCCGCTGATGGTGCGCAGCTGGACCCTAGTGGTCCCAATTTGCTCCATTTTTCCCCAGGGGGTAGCCCCTCGGGCTGTCTTTCTCCTCGCTGTGTCTTCTGTGAGGCTTTAGGTTGTTTGTCGCTGTATTCTATGTATTTCCCTTACTGTAGGGTCCGCTTCTTCTTGGTAGAGAGTTTTAAAAGCCGCCCCCTACTCATCGCAAGCAAGTTTCCATGAACATGAACTGCCGGATGGGATGGATGAATGATGAGGAGTGAACACGAGGAGGCCCCTCAGACGGGTGAAATGTGGTGGACTTAATGATGGGTGGTGATCGAATCAACTACCACCACCCGGGGGTTCCGCCCCATCTGGGGCTTGGTTATCGATGCTGCTTCAAACTTACACAGGGACGGTTACATGTCCCCCTGTGGTCCTGGCCCGATTCAGATATCTTCGGATTTTCTCATTGCGTCTTGCTGTACGCACGGAATTAAGAGAAGAAGGTCACGCGCGCGCGAACCTGAATCCAGCTCTACCCTGCAGCAGCACCCTCGGGAGCCTAGTAACCTCACTGCTAGTTGAGGCCTTTAGATACCACCATTCACTGTGCGTGTCCGAACCCCTGGAGGAAGCCCTGCAGAGGGCACGAAGAGGGGGACCCCGTTCTGGGGTGGAGTTGTCAGAACAGGTTGGTGGGCCTTGTTAGACAACAGAATAGGTAGAGCAGTCGAGGGCGGACCCGAGATTAACTTTAGGCACACGCCCTCGCGGTAAGGGCCTATAGGAGAAACTCGACTGATCTTCGACCTTGGGGTCGTCATGGACGACCCTGGGGTGAGTAGACGTGTCCCATTTGTGACCAAAGAGGGGCAAAGGAAACCACCAAGAGAAAAGATATTCGAGACAGCCTTCGCCAAACTTGGAATTGCGCTATGCAGCGTGAAGGAACAACCTAACGGATACCTGACCATTTGTGACACAAACAAGGACGTGGATAACATGCTAAGCACAAAAGGAAGACAGGAATTTGAGAAAATTGGGCTCATCCCCAAAACACCCCCCAAATAACAGCTCAGAGATCTATCATCTGCAGCCGGACCGACCACTATGTAGGCTTCCATACTGCCAATGAACTTAAACAAGAAATTGAAGACATGCAAAGCTGGGCGAAAATAGACGAAGTCTACAAATTTAAAAATCGAGAGGGTGAAGAACACACCCATGTCTTTAAAGTTACATTCCAAACTAAAGAAATGGCACACAAAGCAACGGAACAAGGAATCTTACTATTTGACTCAAAAATCTCGTCATCATGAATCGAACGTGAATTCTTCATACCCGTACAGCTGTGTTTTACCTGCTACGCATTAGAATCGCACGCAACAAAAGATTGCACATTCCAAGGCAAGAAATGTTCTGAATGCGCTAGCGAGGAAAACACCTGGAAGGAATGCAGGGGCACCCCCCAAAAATGCCTGAACTGCGGTAACCCCCATCGTACCCTGTTTATGACCTGCCCGATGAAAAAGTCTCACATCGCGGAAAAAAAGGAAACAATTGATGGAATAGAAAAAGAAAAAAAGCCAACGCCACTTACGCCCAAGCGACAAAAGCATCGAGACAAGACAAGACCTTGCTACAATTAGAACCCAGAATTAGAACGGACCTGATTATGGTCATCCTCCATGCGCATTTCGCGAACATGATAAGCCCAGGGACCTATGCAACAGAAGCGAATCATATGTCAGTAAACAACGGGATGAAACCAATGTGGTTCCCGGATAATCCCCCGTCCGCCGAACTCTTTCAGGTACAGATCAAAAGTATGACCACAATGGAGAACAGATCTAGAGCAACCTCAAGGGATCCCAGGTTAAACAAAAAGGCAGCTGTGGAACCTGATAATAGCTCTTCTGTAGCATCTCCCCCAGTCTCAGATGAATCGATTCAGGCACCTAGCAGAATTGGCGACGACCACGAACAAGACGAAATGGAACCAGCTACAATAATGCATAGCTCAAGCCACGCTCTCAACTTGAGACTTTTTGGCACCTCAATCAGCCCACTTCCCAAACCCATAAACTCAGTGGAAATCATGAAAGGAGTAATGGACGGAAAGTATAAATGGGACTATGATGCAGACTACACATAATAAGAGGTCTATGAAGCATTGACTACCAGACAAATTGAAATCAGACCAGAATCGTGCCTCAACATCACCCAAAACTCGTACAAAAAAGGGAACCCGCAAAGTGAGATCTTCAGCTTGTGAACAGAAAATCAGCCAGAAACCACCCCGTAAGAAATAGTTATGGAATACAGAATCCGCTACCTAAAAAAGCTAAAAATATTTACAATGAATGTTAATGGCTGGGACAACAAACGACACATCTATAATGAGATCGTAAGAAAAGTCGATCTTGATATAGTCCTAATTACTGAACATGGAATTAACCCTAATAATGACCATACTAAGATCTACAATTACGAAGTAATAGCAACCAATTACTCAAATTGTATATACGACGGGGTGGCCTTAGCAATGAAGACAGGAATACCTTTCCAAGAATTGAACGACCTAGAAGAGTCATATCTCGCTGTGAAAATCAAAATGACTTACGACGACCTAATAGTAGCTGTCGGATACTATCTCCCAAGATGCCTATATCTCCCTGTCCCATCATTTTTGCGCCTATTCCGCAGGAATTTATCAGTCATCATGATCGGCGATCTCAATTCAAGATGCAGAGAAACGGGATACAGCACAGCGTTCAACAGGGCGGGCAGAACGCAAAGTCTACTAATGGGTAGGAATATATTGCAAAGATCGGGCCCAAACTTCCCAACGTTCTTAACAGAGAGATCTGCAACAACGCCCGATATAGTCCTAACAAATCTAACATTCGCCCTTAACCACGTCACAATACCGGGACCATACATTCCATCGGTTCATCAGAACATGATCACAACTGTCTCAACTTCTCCAATACAAGTGGAGATCCTCCGACGCAAATGTCTCAGAAAGGCTGACTGGGACCAATACAGAATGCCACTGGAGGACATACAGTCCCAGACAACTGACGGCTATACAACCTTCAAGCTTGAAGAAAGAGTCAGATATATAACGGAGAGGATAATAGAAGCAGGTCGCCAAACGATACCGTGGACCCAACACAAAACTCTTCCCGCTCCGAGATGGGATGCAAATATCCAAGAGGAGATGACTAACCTAGAAAATTTAATCGTGGAGATTAATCAACTTGGGAACTCGTGCCATCGTAACATCGAACGGAATAGACTGAGGAACCTCATAAAACAACTAATCCCTGAAAAGAACAATGAAACATGGAATAATATTATAACCAGGATAGACACTGAGGGAAACCCCAGGAAATTTTGGAGCCAGATAAGGAGACTTAGAAGAAGTCCTTCTAAGGAAAGAATCAAGATCAAAATGGAAGGCAGGAAGATCACAAATACGAAGGAGATAGAAAGGCATTTTAGGTCACACTGGCAGATGAAATTTGACATAGGTCAAGATGAAAATAGAGATTCCGATGCAGTCTACGAAGCAGAGGTTGTCGAAAATCTTGGAACAAGGCGAGAAACGATGGTGCCATACCTTCAGGTTGACGGCTTAAGGCAGAATCTTGCAGAAGGTGCAATAGATTTTAGGTGAATATTGCGGCAATATCCTAGATATCTCTCTCTCAGATCACAATAAACATAAAAACCTATATTTCGTTATTCAAGGGAATGAAGTTAAATGCTAACGCGAAGTCTAAATTTTGCCGACGAATTCCTTAGGCCTACGTCTGGGTGAAATTCAAACAACTCTCGCCCGCAAATAAAAGCAAATTAGATACCACAATGGTAAGACCAGTTCTTCTTTATTGCTAGTGTCACACTGAATGACTGCATACCCACACGCCTACTACATCAAGTTATTGATTTGGACCCCATCAATATAACACTCCATAACCGAGCGAAAAAAATATGGCAAAGGACTCAAAATAACATGGACCCCGAGATGACAAACCAAATAAGACTACCTGATATTAACCACGAGCTGACCTTCAAATACGCATTTCAAAGCAGCCAGATCCTGGCTCAAGGAGATGCTACAGCAATATACTGACCTTTACCGAAACCAACGCTAAAAGTACGTTGAAATTATGTAAAAATGATTTAAAAAAAAAGATCCGTAGTGAACAAAAAATAAAAATTAAATAAATAAACATAAAAAGATCAGTAGTGGACAAAAAAATTAAATAAATAAAAATATAAGGATCCGTAGTGGACAAAAGGAAAAAAACGGTGAGTCCGTAAAAATTGAAACCACCGAAAAATAAAAACAAAGGCTTGAAAGCTTTTACCACACAAGACAGCCAAGATAACTGTTATTCGACCAGAAGAAAAACAGATTTAGCCAGTTAACCTGGTACACACTTCAAGAACTTATATACACACCTTCAAACTTTCTTCTCCTATCCATCCATATACATTTCTAACTTACACCATCATTGATCATTGGTCTGACTATTTGTCGCTTCGATCTAGTTCTATGGCAAAGGAGGCAAAGGAAAATTAAGTTTGAAAACGTGCTTCTTTTAATGGCGTTCAACTCGGAGATGCCGAGATGTCGGGAGTATGGTTTCCGGCTGAAGTTGCACGTTAATTGCCGGTTTCTTCATTTAAATGATGATGGCTTCGGCTATCCACAATCTTCTGCGATTTTGGAGGTGTCCTGATTCAGTTTTTCACCGGTTAGGAAAGTGCCATGAAAGGGGGGCTGTTTTTTTTAATCGCGCTATCTTGAAGGTGAGCTGTCAGTCGCCTTGACAGGTTTGTGGAGGTTAAGCCGATGTACTTTGAATTACGGTGTTCGCAGTCACCGACTTTGCACGAATATTCGTACACGACGTTAGTCTCCTGGAGTTCGCTCGTTGGAGGGAGACAGTTATTCTTCATGATGCAACTACTTGTTTTTTTGGTCAAGTAGTTGCTTTTTTGCTTGGGTTCTTCTTGGTTTGTGATTATTTTGCATGTTTGTTTGTGTTGTTTCTGTTTTGTGATGTTATTGCTTGTGTTTTCATTTTGTCTCGTGTAGATTATGATAGTTTTCTTGCATCGTTCAAGCCTTTGTAGGTGTTTTCTGTATCTTTTGTGTTTCTCTCGTTGTTCATTTGTGTGTTTTTATAGTGTTCTTCTTATTGTGTATTCTTTGTGTAGTTCATTGTTTGTCGTTGTTAGAAATGTAGAGTCTTATGTGTAGATTGGTTCTTCTTGTCTTTCGGTTTGTGCTTTACTGCTGATAAAGTCTAGCCTTCTTCTGTTTCTGTCTTCCAACGGAATGTCTATGTGTCTCTGTCTGGTTTCGTCCGTCATGAGTCGTAGGACTTTCTCCCTGATTTTTCGGGCTCTACTTTGCAGCTCCAAGTTAATTGGAGTCATTTGAATCATGCGATGTAGGTCCCTCTGCCTCCTTCTTTCTCTCCTCCTGGTGTTTGTTATTAAGAGCACTCCTTTGTTCTGTACCCTTTCGAGGAGTCGCAATTTATTACTGGAACTAGTGTTCATAGGTATAGGTGGATACAGCAGCTTTGATCTTATAAGCGCGTTGTATATTTTCTTTTTGTTGGTCGTGTTCAGGTTTCGAAACCTGAATAGCTTAATGAACTCGAACTTCGTTCGCGCTGCTGTCTGGGCAACGTGGCTACCGTATCCATTTCTACCTATTTTTAGTCCCAGTACTGTCCCTTCAGTGCTGTATGGAATGCGGGCGTTATCAGTTTCGATATGGGCCCGTTTCTTACGAAAGAATGGAATCACCTTAAATTTCTGGGTGTTCGTGGCGATTTTCCATCTTCTCTCGAACCTGTTGACATAGTCGATTTCTCTGGTGGTGATTTGTGCCATGAGTTCGAGATTTTTGAAGGAAGCAGTCATGATCTGAGAGATGTCGTCAGTAAACTGGACGTACAGGGTGTCTTCCCTGACCGCATCGGGTAGATAGAGGGTGTATATAATGTATAGGAGAGGGCTTACCCCCCCCTTCCTTGCGGTACGCCTGCAGTTAGCTTGAAGTCTGGTCCCGTGTGGTCGTATATTTGTAAATACGCTATTCTGTCTGTCACATAGTCAAATAGAATTTTTTCTAGTCTTGGGTTTAGTCCCAGTCTTAGTATTTTGTACTGAAGCTTAGTCCTTAATACTTTGTCGAATGCCTTCTTAAAGTCTCTGAGCACCAGGTCAGCATACCTTTTAGGCTAGCAATCCTCGCCAGTTTTTCTGTGATGATTGCTAGCGCCGTATCAGTCCCTCTCCCTCTTCTGAACCCGTGCTGGAGTTGGTTATGGAGGTTGTTATCCTCCATAAAATCTTGGACTCTGTTAGCAAGAACCTTCTCGAAGACCTTGCCTGCCACTTCAAGGAGGGAAATGGGTCTGAAGTTTGCTGGTCTGTCCGGCGGTTTCCCGGCTTTTGGAATGAAGATAATTTTAGCGAGCTTCCATTCGTCCGGAAAATAACCAACGTTTAGGCATACATTCATTATATTGACCAGCCCCTCTAAGATGTTACGGGGGGCGTTCAACCAGTTGAGTTTGGTCAATTCTCATTTGCCTGGTGCTCTCTGCTTGAAGGTACGTAGCGTCGTTAGTATTTCTTCTTCCGTTATCTTCCATCCATAACCAGTCATCTCCCTGTCAGCAGTTGTGTTGTTGAAGGGGTATGTCCTGTCTAGTTCTTGTCTTAATTGGTCGTGAATGTGTTCCTCAAATTCTAGATTAAAGTGTTCATTCTCTTCTGGTGTGATGGAAAATACATTTTTCCAGTAGTCTCTGAACTCTTCTTCCGTTTCTGTCGCGTCCATTTTTGTCCCTTCGTCTTTATTAAGGAGTATGTTTCTGTCAGGTCGCTTACCCTTCAATCTTGAAAGAGTATTCCATAAAGTTCGGGGATCCACTTCTCCGTCTAGTTTGTCTACGAGGTCATTCCAAAGTGCTGCTTGTTGTTTTGTTATATGTGTCTTCATTTCTGTCCTTAGTATTCTTAACCGTGTGTTCTTAACTCTGTCTGTGCCAGTCAGTCTAATTTGTTCGTATAGTCCTTTATATTCGTCTGTTAAGTCATATAGCTCCTGTGTCCACCTTGGTGCTGGTAACATTTTATAGGATGTTTTTGGGTACCATTGCGCGGTCCGCCTCCACCATTACCTCCGTTAACCTTGCCAGTTCCTGATCGATCTCCTCCAGGGTGGCTTCTTCGAGCGGTTGAGGTCTGAACTCACCGAGAAGGGTACGGTACTCTTTACAGCTAGCTCTGGAAAAGCATTTTCTCTCCCTGACGGGTATTTGAATGGGGCTCGAGGATATTTTTATCATGGTAGTGACGTGGTCGCTTGGGATTAGAGGGAGAGTTGGATATAATAATTGTAGGGAAATTGAGAGCTGGTCAGGGTAATATCTGGCTTGGTTGCGTAAATGTCGGTGATATAGATGGGGAACTCGGGCCCAATGCGTGCAACAATACCCCTGCCAATAAGGTTCTTCATGTTCTTCCCTTTCTTGTTTAGACCTCTGGTATATCCGGATTCCTGGCATCTGGCGTTGAGATCCCCCCGCATCCCAACAAGACTGTTCTCCCTTGTGCACACAGTTGGAGAAAGTTGTGCATCGGTATATAATCTCTTCTTGGGGGTTGGTACCCTGTGGAGACCACTAGTGGTCCTAGGGTGGTTTGGATCTCGATGGCCAGATAGGATTCGTCTAAAGAAGGGAGTAGTTTGAACTGAATACCTTTTTTTCTGCGATGGCAGCGCCATCGAAACGTTCCAGGCTGTGGTTCTTTGTTAGTATGCTATAATTGAAGATCTTCATATTCTTCTGCGTCGTGTCGATTCCGTGTTCTGGTATCAGAACGATACCAGGGTCGCATTGTCTTGTAATGTTTCCGTAAGTCACTTGTTTGTCGTCCCATCCGTTAGTGTTCATTTGTAAGATTGTCAAGTCTGTTGTCAGTCTGTCCATGTTGTCTCTACATTAGTCGTTCCTTTTTCCGAGTTTCTTTGGTGTGAAAGGGCTGGCTGGTGGAGATCGGCATTTACCGGATCTCTTTTTATTAAACTACGAGGTCGTAAGGGTAGCAAAGGCGTCTTGGTTCAGTCGGACCATTCCAAGGATGAGGGCTTCTTCGACCACCTTCTCCGGAATGTCCTCACTGTATTCCCACTTGTAACGGCCGATAGTCACGCCTTCACTTACGTTTTCGTCTGTTTTCACCTCCGGGAATGGGGCGCTCTCCGTGGTGAATATTTTAGGTGTATTTCTTCTGCCGTGGTAGGCATGTTTGCCCTCCTTTGACGATGAAGTAGATCTCATCCTCTGCCGGTTGGGTGATCGTTTGGTGCGGCTACCGTGATGGTGTTTTGTTTTTGTTTCATTGGCGGAAATTACCTCTGAATTAGGATTGGAAGTTTCAGTTGTTGGGGGTTCGGAGTTGCTTTGGGGATTATTTGCCGGAGCGGGAACAACTTTTGCTTGTGAAGTGGCTGTTTGTGGTTAGGGAGGCTGCATCTGAATGCAAAGCACTTCCTCAGAGGGAGGGTTCTCCGGGAACCACATCTCATACATCCCATTTTTTATCAGCATCTGATTTAGCTCTTTTTAAAAGAGCCTGCCTTAGTAAGGTTTGCAGTGTACGCATAATAAATGCAGCACATGATTTTTGTCGACTGCTCGCTCTCTACCCTAAGGTAGGTGCGTTGCGCTGAGGCCTTGCCAACTGCCGCCTTTGCCATTTTGGCATAGGACCTATTGGTTTTTGCTTCCTCTTCTTCTTTATTTCGTTGTTGTTGTTTCTTGATGGCGTCCTTTTTTACTGGGCATGACATTGCCATGGCACCGTGGTCGCCGTTGCAGTTGATGCAGCGTTTCTCTCCACTTCTAAAGTCACGCCAGATGTGACCAGTTTTACTGCACATGGAACAGACAATTTCAGTTTGAGGACATGCTTTCGTTGTGTGCTCGTTGTATTTGTAGCACTTAAAACATGTTTGCACTTCAGTGAATTCCTCTCTTTCAAGCTGGTCAGGGCAGACCCTGACGTGAAAGAGAAGGAAAGCGAGTTCTTTAGCCTTCAGTGTCATTCCCGTGTCCTGAAAAATCACCTTGAAAACGTGGGTGTAGTCTCTGAATTTTATGACTTCCGTGACTTTAGCCCACTGGTGACTCCTCTCGATCTCATTGGTGATTTCAGCGCTTGAGTGGTGCCCCACCCAAGAGTCTAGTCTACGGCAAATAATGCTACGGTGTGCCTGTATATGGAGTGGGATTTTTGGAGTTAAGTTTATAGAATTGAAGATCTTGGTAGCTTTGGACGAAGCCAAGAGTTCTGCGTCCGTTTCCTTCTGGCAGATAGCCGTATACCCGAAAGGGGTGTCGATGAGTCTAACAAGAGCGATATCTAGCTCCCCGTAGACTATGGAGAAGACATCTCCTCGGTCAAGCTTTGACTTTTCGGGGAGAGTCCTGAGACTTATCCGTAAGATTTCGTTAGTCATTTTGTCGTCCTTGTCATTTTACTGGGTGTGGAAGAATAGATAAAGGTCAGAATAACAGAGAAAAAATGAACTTTCCAAAATCCAATGTCACTTTACCTTTTTAAATGGAGATTCTGGGATGTCAGTTTATTTGCTGTAATCCTTATTTATGGTGGCACTGGCACTTTGTGTGGTGTTTACTATGCACCACATTTATTGTTACACTTGAAGTAAAATCGCTTTTACTCGTGAAGATTTTGCGAAAAGAAAAAATCTTCGGGAACGTTTGGCAAATTTCCACTTTCCATTACCTCCTTTTTTTCGGAAATAACATACCGAAAGAAACAAATTTGACAAGAGAATCTTAGCAGTCAAATAATCATTGGACATTGAACATAAACAAGTGGCGAAATTTAGGGAAAGTTAGAGAGAAAATAGTAAGAGATGAAACTGGTGAAATAGAGTGAATTTAATGTTTGTTTTTAATAAACTATAAAATTTATAGTTTATCCAATTAAATTAATCTGGTTAATTTAATTTTTAATTATTTAAATCTTAATGATCTTTTGGCATTCAAGCCTTTATTTGAGGCGGAGTTTTTATTCCTGCTGTGGGTTTTTGAAAAAGTTTATTTTCGTTTTATTCGAATTTTTTAATTTGAATTTGAATTTGAATTTTGCAAAGTTTGAATTTATTTTGGAATTTATTGTTACTAAAGAAACTTGCGCATTACACTGGTCGTTTTCTGTATTTTGTCGGTTTTGTTAAGTGTATTTTGGAGTCACGTCCCCGTCAGACTGTAATTTACTGCTCTTAAATGGTCTTATTTGTCGGTCGACTTCGATGTCTAAGTGTGTACGAGAGAATTCAGGGGTCAAGCGGGCGCCAATGGCTTGCCAGATCCTCTTAGCTCTCTCGTGGAGTGCCACGTTGATTGGAGATAATCCAACCGAGTCGTGGAGCTTTCTCTGTCGATTGTGTTCTCTTCTTCGGGGGTTTGTAATGAGCAGCACCGCTTTGTTCTGGATGACTTGTAGTTTCGCAATGCGGGTCTTGGCGCTCACGTTCAGCGGCACTGGGGGGTACAGTAGTCTCGAGCGAATGCACGCATTGAGTTTATTTGAGGGATTTAGTTTACGGAACCTATAAAATTCCCTCAAATCTCTCTTGCTATTCGCGACTGTTCGCTCGATAAGACTCTTGTAGCCCCCTGTGGTGATTTTGAGCCCTAGAACCGTCTCCTCCAGGTAGTAGGGGATTCGCTTCCCTTCTACACGTATATCATTGAAGGTCTTGCGAAACATGGTAATTATTTTTAATTTGGGGGCATTGGTTGATATCTTCCATTTCCTCTCGAAAGCGTTGATATTAGATATCTCCCTAGCCGCATTTCTCGCCATAAATTTCCTGTGAACATAAGTGGCGGTACAAATTTGCGATATGTCGTCAGCGAACTGTACGTACGAGGGGGAGTCAAAAAGTTCTCAGATAAATGGCATAAAATTTTTATTTGTAATAATACTGTAATCATTTTTCTACATAAGCTCCATTAACATCTATACACTTTCTTAATCTATGAATCCAACGGTAAAGACCATCTTTGTAGAATTCACGGGGTTGTCTCTGGCACCAAGTAATGACCTGCTTTTTTGCTTCATCTAATGATTGAAACCGGGTTCCTTTTAGGTGTCCCTTTAAATTTGGAAACAGAAAAAAGTCAGAGGGTGCTAAATCAGGGCTATAAGGGGGATGAGCAAGAGTTTCCCATCGAAATTCCCGTAGCTGAGATCTCACAGCTTTGGACGAATGTGCAGGTGCATTGTCATGGTGGAACAAGATTTGCTTGTGGAGCTTTCCTCGTCGTTTTTTGGCTATTGAAGTTTTCAGCTTCCTTAAAACTCCTTCGTAATAGCTGGATGTAACAGTTTTTTGTCCTTCTAAGAAGTCTATTAAAATAATTCCCTCCGAATCCCCCAAAACTGTAGCCATTATCTTCTTAACGGACCTCTCTGTCTTGAACTTGATAGGCCCTGCTGCCCCCCTTGGGTGCCACTCTTTTGATTGATTTTTACTTTCAGGATCAAACTGATACACCCAAGTTTCATCTCCCGTTACGAGGCGCTCAAAAAAACTATCCTCGTTTGCTTCAATCTTGGTCAAAATAGCCAAAGAAAGGTTGGCCCTATGATTCAGCTGGTCTTCTCGCAACGCTTTTGGGACCCAACGTGCTGAAAGCTTGCTCAGGCCAAGATTTTCAGTTAGAATTCCAAATGCTGAGCCATGAGAGATTTCACATGCATTGGCAACTTCATCAATAGTAATACGGCGATCTTTATCCACTAGATTCCTCACAAGCTCGACATTTTCTGGGTTAATGGAGGTGGAGGGTCTCCCTTCACGTGGATCATCTTCAACTTCTTCTCTGCCCCCCTTGAAGCGCTTAATCCAGTCGTAAACTACCGCTCTACATGGCGAAGAGTCACCATAAACCTGTTGTAGAGCGTCAATAATCTTAACAGGCTTCCAATCAAGTTTAGTCAGGAATTTAATGTTCGCTCTTATCTCAAAATTTGCCATTTTATGGGTTCAAAAAAGTAACCTTTTTGAAGCACATCTAATACAAAGAGTCTCGACAAATTGAATGACGAATTTTGTAGGAATTGTTCAGAAAACATGAAAGTCGTGTTTGACCCTGTATTTACTTGTACAAAATCGAACATTTCAATAATCTGGCATTTGTCTGAGAACTTTTTGACTCACCTACGTATATCGTACCCTCGGAGAGAGGTTGTGGTAAGTCGCGTGTATAAATATTGTATAAAAGGGGACTGAGACATCCCCCTTGTGGGACCCCTGCTTCGAGCTTGAATTTGGGGCCTTTGTGTTCTCTGATATAAATGTATGCTCTCCTCTCCATTATATAGTCACATAAAATCCTCTCGAGAATGGGGGTTGAGGCCTACTTGAAGGATCTTAAATTGTAGTCCTCTCTTCCAAACCTTATCAGAGGCTTTTTTGATATCTCGGATCACCAGGTCGGCATGCCTTTTGTCTGCCTTGATTTTAGCGAGCTTTTCGGTGACAACAGCTAGTGCCGTGTCAGTCCCTCTTTTCCTTCTGAAGCCGTGTTGCTGCTCATTATGCAAGTTGGCCTCGTCGAGAAAGGAGTTGTATCTATTAGCCAATATCTTCTCGAAGACTTTGCCAGCAAATTCTAGGAGATATATCGGTCGAAAGCTGGCAGGGCAGTCCGGGGGCTTTCCCGATTTTGGGATGAAAAGCATTTTGGCCACTTTCCACTGATCAGGAAAATAGCCCGTGTTCAGAGTGCGTTCGTGATGTTACTCGTAAGTAGGCCACTCCAAACGTTAGGCGGGGCATTGATGAAATTCTCCCGGGTCATCCCCGTGGTACCCGGTGCTCTTTGACGAAAGGATTTTAGAGCAACGCAAAGTTCTAGGGTAGTTATTTTTCTGTCATAACCCTCCATCACTCTTTCCTGCGACACACAATGATGAAGAGAGGTTTTGTGTATTTGTGTGTTTAGCTGTTGGATTATGTCAGTTTTGAATTCGAGGTTGTAGTTGTCATTTTCTTCTGGGCTAATTTTGAAGATTTAAGACCAGAAAATCCTAAACATTTCCTCAATTTCTTCAGTCTCGTCAATTTCTTTGCCGTCGTGAATGAGTGTTATTCTTTTTTTATGGGGGTTTTCCTTTAATACGTTTAAACGTCTGCCAGAATGTGTGTGTCTCTTTCTATGTCGAGTCTTTCTATCAGTCTGTCCCATATTAGTATTTGTTGGTCCGTAATTAGTGTCTGGAGTTCCTCTTTAATTTGTCTTAGTCTTCTGTGGGCATTGTGGTTGGGGCCTATCAGCGCTACTACATTGGACAGGTCCCTATATTCTTGGGCCAGGGCTTTCATGGGAGGGGTCCAGGGGCGCGCTGGAAGGGTTTTATATTTAATACGGGGAATACTATTTTCATCGGCTTTTATAAGGAAGTCAGTGATTTTATCCAGCTCCTCATCTATTTCTTCTAAATTGGCATCAAATAAAGGGTCTGGGATATAAATTAGAAGGTAATTTTTATAGCTTTTGCGTTCTGGGATTGCAATTTGAATGGGGTTTAGTCCTACTGTAATTTAGATAGCCTGGTGGTCACTCGGAATGATGGAGACCGGTTCAATGTAGTTCTTGTAAGGAAACCTGATGCTGGATAGGACTATATCAGGTTTCGTTGCTGCTCTTTCCGTTATGTATGTCTGGAATTCTGGTCCGATCCTTGTCACGTATTCTCTGTCAAGTAGTACCTCGATGTTTCTGCCTGCATTGTTGTAGGAGGTATATCCTGCCGCTGCACAGCTTGCATTTAGATCTCCGGCAAAAATTACGTTTTTCTTATGGCTTAATATCTGCAGGAGGTTGTGCATGGGCACATAGCCGCGTCTTGGGGGTTGGTACCCCGTGGCCACGACCTGTCCCCCTAGGGCAGTACCTACTTCAATGGCAAGGTATGATTCATCTAAGTCATCCAGTGTCCTGTATTTTAGTTCTTTTTTTAACGGCTTTTGGGCAGCCATCATACCGTTTTTGGCTATGATTCTTACTAATGACGTCGTATTGAAATATTTTTAATTGTTTTTGCGCGGTCAGTCCGTGTTCGGAAATAAATGTTATGTCAGGGTCACTCTGTCGCATAATATTGCCATAGATGGAACCTTTTCCGTCCCACCCATCGACATTCATGTGTATAATTGTAAGTCTGTCGGTCATTTTGTGTAATGATAGTTCTCTAGGGGCGGGGTCCGTTATCGTGTGGAAGCAGTCCGTGGTCAATTTGATCATATTTTGGGCGAGAGCCTACTCAACCTGCCGCATTCCCACTTGTATCTTCCGGTCCTAAGGCCCTCCGATACTTCACGGAAATCGATTTCGGTTGTGAAGGGAGCCGATTCGCGAGCATATAATTTCAGGTTGAAATCTCTCGCGTGGTATTTTAACTGGTGTTTCCTTCCCCTTGATGAGGAGGTAGACCTTGGGCCACGAGTTTTAAAGATTTTCCTCGACCGCGGAGACCTGGTCTCCTTGGGTCGCACTGCTTCCTTCGTTGGTGTGTATATCTGTGTGTTTGTTGTGACTGTGGTGTCTTTTGGGGGTGAAAGTGTTGCCTGTTTTCTTGTTTGTGTTTCCTTAGGTTTGTTTAGTCGGGGGTCTCGTGAGATGGCTGTGTTCTGTGGTGTTGGCACTTTTTGGCACGTTTCTTGTCACCGAGGGGCTACGCTTATTCGCATAACCGACTCTGAAGGAGGGTTGTCGGGGAACCACGTCTCCTGCACCCCGTTCTTTACGGGCATGCGATTGACCTCCGTGTCAAAGGTAACTGGGCGTGTAATGTTTGCAATGTGTGCATAATAAATGCAGCTCATTATTTTCGTTAAATGTTCGTTTTCGATGTGTAAGTAAGTCTTCTGGCTGTTTATCTCGGCAATGGCTGCTTTTGCTACTTACTTTCGCGTAAGTCAAATTGGCTTTCTTCTCCTCTGTTTCGCCGTTTAATTGGGTTTGTTTTTGTATCTCCCGTTTTTTGACCGGGCATGCCATAGACATAGTCCGGTGGGGGCCTTCGCAATTTAAACATTTGGGGGTGGTATTCTTACAGTCACGCCAAAAATGGTCGCGACCGGCACATATAGAGCATAGCGTTAGTTCTTTCTTCTCAGGGCAGTTGGAAGTGGTATGTTTGCCGTACTTGTAGCACCGGAAACACATTTGAAGGTCGACAAACTCGTCACGTTCCATCTGCTTTGGGCAGACTCTTACGTTGAAGAGAAGTAAATCATTCTCCTTAGCTTTTTGAGCCATAGCCGTGTCTTCGAATACAACCTTAAATACGTGCGTGTATTGTTTGAATTTAATAACCTCTGCTACCTTTGCCCATTGGTGGTTCTGTTCGATTTTCTCTTTAATGCCCTCTGTCGAGTGGCTCGTAACATAGGGGTCGAGGCTCCTGCAGATTAAGCTGCGGTGTGATTTTATTTGTGGCGGTGTGGTCGGTACTAGATTGATGGTTTTTAGGCATTCATCGGCTTTGCTTGAGGTCAAAGCTTCAAAATAGGCCTGCCTCGCGCAAATGGCCGAGTAACCATTATGCAAGTCTATTAGTCTAACCAGTGTAATGTGTAAGGATCCATATACTTTTTCAAAAACCTTTTCCCTGTCCGGTTTCGGGCCCTCCGAGAGGAACCGAAGAGTGATGCGGAGAGTCTCCCTCATCTCTCCTGCATCCTATCGTAAGATAGGGGATGTATATGTATAAATATATGTGTACACTTTTGGAAAAAAGGGGGGGGGAGAAATTGGGGCCAATGTCCAAGTACTTTTACAAGGAGTAACAAGGAAAGGAAGTACCCTAGGAGACCTTTACGGTCCATTCAAAGAGGGTACCTTATGACTTTATCATGACGTTTCTTTCCTTCAGGCTTGCGGGTGGGCCAGTTGAGGCTTCGGTCCTTGTCTCCACAAAGGAGTGAAGATTTCGCCCCTCACTTTCCTAAATCGAATACCAGTGGTCCACCTTTTTCAACGTATCGTGCTTTTTCACTTTTACCCAGTTTTTCTATTCACCACTCGAAGCGAGTCGCACAATATCACTTCTTTCATAAAAGTTCACTTTGCAAAATTCCGATCAAAATATGGTACACAGCGGTAAGCAGACTTGCTAAGGCAACTAGAGCAGTCAGTCAAATAGTCAGACAATCTGAGCCTTCCAATTTTATGTTTCTTATAGCGCTTAATTTCCCCTTAAAAATTTTCCGCGCCATGATTGGCAAATTTTTGTAATACTTATGTTCGCGTAGAAATACTATATATAATGTAGCAATTTTTGAATAGTACAATTTTTGTTAATTCCCTAAAGATGACCTAACATGGTCGAAAGACGTCTAAGAATAAATAATGTCATTCGCGGATGTTTTTTCTCGCCTCGAAGACCCCGTTAAAAAACTTGTAAGAAATATTAAGAAAATACAAGTTAATTTAATATATATATATATATATATATATATATATATATATATATATATATATATATATATATATATACATTGATTAAATCATTCTGATTATTTGATTGAAGAACATTTTAATATAATAAAATTCTCTGGGAGTCTTGCAATTATAGGAATGCCCTAGATGGCATTGCTATGACACTCTCCCTCCCTAAAAAGGATGGGAAGTGTAGGATAGTATGGTTTACTTGTGAGGAAGGCAGTGAAATATAACGTAACTAGAATTGTAGGTGGGCTAGGGAGCGGACGTGTCAATGACTGTTTCTGTACTATAACGTCATTATTAAACATATACCGAGTTCTTGGCCATAAATTGTGGAATAAACAAATAGAACGGTGTGCGTGCTTGGTTGACAGTGAAAGAAAGGTCATAGAATATAGTGAAATAGAAAACTCGTGAAGGTGAGAATCATCTTTGTTTTGGTAAATTAGCTGAGTCAACAAACAATCAAGATGGCGGACAACACTGGTGGAGCGGGACCCACGAAACAGGCAAGTGAATACATTTGCCTAGATTGTAAGTATACAGTCAAGGATAATGATCAAACACTTTTATGTGGCCTTTGTGACCTCTGGCATCATATTAAATGTGAGAAGGTAACTAAAGAGGTGTATAAATTCTTAATGGGGGGAGATTACACCACAATTCACTGGTACTGTGGTAAATGCAATATTGTTGAGGGAAAAATATTGTCTCATGTAACCAAACTAGAAAAAAAGACAAGATTAAATGGTAAAAAGGCAGGATCAAATGGATAAGAAGTTGGATACCGTACATAAAGATCTACATGAACAGATTTGTGATTTAAAGGTAGAAATGAAAGAAGTGTAAACTAGACTGGAACAAAAAAGGGTGTCTAAATTAAAGGAGGACAGTGGTGTACTTCAGACAAATGTGAAGGTTGAGGTACTGGAACAGGTTGAGAGGTCATACAGGGATGTGTTATCAAGGGAAGCCAAGAAAGTATTTGGGAATGTGAACAGCGGAACCATGGATCAGGCTAGTAAGAAAGAGATAGTTGCTGAAACCACAAGTGCTATACAGGACCGACTGGACAGAATGAAGAAGATAGTTATGTTTAGTGCACCTGAGGAAGTGTTCGATGATATGAATTTGAGTACCCGATTAGAAAAGGTTAAACATGATAAACTAGTCTTTAGAGATGTGTGCGAAGAGATAGGTGTGGTGTGTCGTTATGAGGACATATCAGAAATCAGGAGGCTGGATAGCTATGAACCAGACAGGAATCGTAGGAATGCCAGGCCTAGGCCAGTGTTGGTCACCTTAGAAAATGAAGTCAAGGAAAGAGTTATGAAAAATGTGTATAAACTCAAAAATTGCACAAATTAGAAAATCAAAGACATAGGCTTGTCACATGACATGAATGAAGAAAAGCGCCGCTCGGACAAGGAACTTAAAAATGAAGCCAGGTTCAAGAACAGAGAGGCACAAGGGACAGAGTTTTTCTACGTGGTGAGGGAAAACCCGTGGGAGAGAGCACTGGTGAAAATGAAGAGAAGGACAGCAAAAGGTGTAAGCAGAAATATCAACAGGAAACAAACGAGGACGTGAACACTGTAACCGACAACAACGTAGGCAGTGCAGACTCGGGCCAGAATCACAGCTCGAGCCAGGTCAAGGGGCAATAAATGTAATTCACTAGCATGAGGCAAACTCTTTTGACAGTGATGAAAATAATTTGTGTGTACATTTTAGTAATGTGGATATATTCAGCCATAATAAGATATTTTAATTGAAATCTAGAATTAGAAATATGAAACAGAATCCTTATATTGTGGCTTTACAAGAAGTTAAACCAAAACATTTTAGATTTGAAAGAGATTATGGCTGAATATGGGATTGATGGTTATGATATTATTACAAAAAATCTGGGAAAGGATGAAGATGGAAGAGGATTGATTATGTATGTGAAAAAAGGTTTGCCATATAGTATCATTAGTTTTAAGTAGAAATATTGTCAATATCTGAGGTATAAAAATTGTACGACTTAGAAATATGGATATGATTATTTCATCTGTTTATAGAAGCTCTAGGATTAATGAAGACAATGATAAAAAACTATTAAACTTGTTTAAAGAAATAAGTGAGTTTGATGCTAAATACAAAGTGATTTGTGATGACATGAACTTACCAGGTATAGACTGGAATACATGGACTGTGAAGACTGGCTTTGCAAGTTTTTGTTATGAGTTCATAGAGAAAGCCAGGGATTGTTTTCTTTCTCAACATGTGAATGATATTACTCGATTTAGAGATGGCTCAGTTGGAAATGTTTTAGACCTAATATTTACAAATGAAGAATTTTTAGTGGAGAGAATCGAGATAGATAGCTCCATCGAAAAGAGGGATCATGGATACATTCAATTTGTATGTGATTTAACTACACATACCAGAAACCAGAAAAAAAATTATTTATAAGATGGAGAACGCTGATTGGAGTAAACTTAGGGAGATGCTGAATACGGACTGAAAGATATATTTAAATTCAAATGATGTGGAGTGTGTATGGGAAAGATTTAGAAACAAATTTATGGAGGCAGTCAATGAATGCATACCTAAGAGAAAGTATATTAGAGATCAGGACAATTAGAGATCAGGACAATTGGAAATCCAACAAGTCTCCATTAAACAGGCAGCTATGGACTAAAATAAAGAGGAAAAGGAGACTATTGGATCGATTGAAGAAAATTAAAGCCACACAAGTGAAAAGATTTGTTAGTGAGTACAGGAAAGTACAAGAAGAATACTGTAGGACAAACAATCAACTCAGAAGTGCTACTCGGAAGGAGGCCAAGACAAAGGAACGTAATTTCGCAAAGAATGCTAAGGAAAATCCAAAATTATTTTGGCAATATGTGCAGTCTAAAACAAAAAATGCTAGTAGTATACCAGAGTTATACACCGATGACGGAAGGACAACAATGATCAGTGGAGACAAGGAAAAAACTCAAGTTTTGTCAGATTTCTATTGTAGTGTATTTATTGAAGAACCGGAAGGCGATATACCAGAGGTTGTGATTAAACAAGTGCCAACACTTGGGGAATTTGAATGGAGTGAAGAAATTATTAAAAATAAGATCTTAGCACTAAAAATGAATAAATCTCCAGGGCCTGATGGTATTCATCCCCGAGTAATTAAGGAGGTTATGGACCAGATACCTGGCCTCTAAAAATTATGTTTAAATTATCATTTAACAAACACATTGTACCAAGTGAATGGAAAAAAGCCAATGTTACAGCAATATTTAAGAAGGGAGGTAGGAGGGACCCTGATAATTATAGACTTGTAAGCCTTATATGTATAATCTGTAAAATCATGAATCAATAATTAAAGACAAGATTACAAACCATATGAATCAACACAGGATGTTCAATGCGAACCAGTTTAGTTTCATACTAGGTAGGTCCACAGTACTTCAACTATTGAAGGTGTTGGACAATTGGACTGACAGCTTGGATGATAGTCAAGCAGTGGATATAGCGTACTGCGATTTTATGAAAGCTTTTGAAAAAGTGCCCCATAAGAGATTAATCCAGAAACTAAGAACATATGAGGCGTCCAAAAACATAGAGACATCCACGCCAATATATAACTTTTGAGAAAAACGCGTTCAAAGTTTTGCATTTTCCCTTTTATCCTATTATCATCAGAAATAGCATAATACTAACTATTTCATCGATCCTAATAAATTTGTAACCGTACTTATTTCTGAAAACCAAAAAAACAAGCACTAAATCAATTTCCAAAATCTCAAAATAAATATCGAAAAATTACCCACATGTTGAAAATATAACAAAATGTACAAATAACCACACAAATACATAATATTAGATTGAGGAATAAGTTCTTGCGTTTTTTTTCATGTTGTGTTGATTTAAGTTTTGTTGACGTGATTTGTGCACATATTAAGAAACAATAATAAATAATGAGAGCAAAATTTGCAAAGGTTAGGCTACGTCTCTTAACAGCGTAGACTATTAGACTTTTGCTTAGGCTACGTCTTGAAGTTGAGTAATAAGTCATTGCGGTTTATTTAAAAGTCGTGTTAATTTAATTTTTGGTCTGTACCCTCAAAATGGAATGTCAAGTTGAAAGAAAGGCGCATTTTCGATACTTGTTGTTATTCATTTTCAATCGAGACGGGAACAATGCAAACGCAACCAAAGCTCGTCACGATATTTGTGTTGTGTACGGAGCAAATGCTTTATCAAAAAGGACAGCTCAATGGTGGTTTTCACGTTTCAAAAGTGGTCAATTCAATCTTAATAACGAAGAACGTTCTGGTCGCCCCATTAAGTTGGATGAAGATCGATTGAACGGCCTTCTTCATGAAAATCCTCGTCAATCGACTAGAGAATTGGCTGTACAATTGGCGTGTGATCAGAAAACTGTAGTGAATCACCTTCATTCGATGGGGAAAGTTAAAAAAACTCGGTGCATGGGTTTCGCACGCTTTGAGCGAAAGCAACAAACTTCAACGCTCCACAATTGCCGCAGGTTTGCTTGGTCGTCACAAAGCTACTTGTGGATATAAGGACAGATTTCTTCACCGCATCATCACTGGCGACGAAAAGTGGTGTGTTTATGCCAACATGAACCATCGAAAACAATGGCTTAGCCCCAATAAAAAAAAACACTTTAGCGATTAAAGCAAGGACTTCATCCACGAAAGAGGATGCTGTGTGTGTGTGGGATTGTGAAGGCACCATTCTTTATGAACTCCTTCCGAACAACGAGATTGTCAATGCAGAACTCTAGGTTCAACATATGTATCGACTCGCCGAAGCTATTCGTGAAAAGCGACCTCATCGGCGTTATGAAGTCCTTCTGCCACACGACAATGCTCGTCCTCACATTGCCAATATGACAAAAGACGCCATCCAAACGCTTAATTGGGAAATCCTGCCGCATCTTCCATATTCGCCAGACTTGGTTCCATTGGATTTCCATCTATTCTGATCGCTTTCCAACAATTTGCGCGGCGTTTCGTTCAATACTGATGTGGAATTAAGAACCTGGTTAGACGAATTCTTCGAGTCAAAATCCAGAGATTTTTATTGCAGAGGCATCGAAAAACTAGTTGAACGTTGGGAAGAAGTCATAAATAACAACGGAGAATACATTATTGATTAAATTGCATATTGTTATCAATTAAAAATGAAGTTTTTCTAAAATTGTTAATGGTAATGAATAAATTTGATAAAACCGGAGGAACTTATTCCTCAACCCAATATAATGGTTGCAATAAGATAACAATAACATTATGTAATACCCATTAGCAGATTTTAATCACTTATTATTAAATATTATTTTTTTAAATAAATTAATTTGGAAAATGTTGACACTGATACATTCTTAGGGCAATCAGTGTTATTTTTATTTTGCACCTGTGGGCGCTCATTGGCGGGGCGAGGGGGTGTGTATCAGCGAGCAGCGCGCTGAATGGCTGCCTGCCTCTGTCGCGGATGCCTCTCTAACTCCCAAAATACGCAGATGGTTTGCCTGCGACGCGAGAAAATTCAAGGTCCGTTCTGCCCTCTGTGCAGCTACTATAAGGGCGAATTTCGCTTCCGACCTTTCTCAACATGTAGATGAGGCTTATGCCTTTCAGGATCCATGCTTAACTGAAAACCTTTAAAATGGCGTGGATGCCCCTCTGTTTCTGGACGCCTCATATAACATTGGATCGAGATGATGGAACGAAGGTGATCCGCTTGCTGGTTACTTCCGAGATGGCGTCAAGTAGAACGTGGGAGTCTTGAGTCCCGTTATCCGCTGACAGGGTGACCAGTGGTGGGGAGATTTGCTCCTGACTGACCACCGCTGCCGACGAGGGTTCCTGCAACACCAGAGGATGAGACAGCAAAACGGAAGGTGGTGTTTGAGTAGTAGGGGTGGATGGAAAGGTAGGTTGAAGATTGTTTGGGGGAGTTACTTGAACATAAAGGGATATAGTGGGAGAAGAATGAAGGTGAACGTTTTATATATAGGTGGTTTGATGGCGTGTTGTCATAGCACTATGTGAGTGCGAGAGGACTGATGACGTATTGCCATAGCTGTGTGTGAGTGAAGTGATGGTATGGTGCAATAGTTGTGTGTGTGTGCTGAATAAATTGATGGCGTGTTGCCATAACGCTGTATGAGTGCTGAATGGAATTATGGCGTGTTGCCATAGCACTGTATGAGTGCTGAATGAATTGATGGCGTGTTGCTATAGCAGTATTTGACTGATATTAAATTGAATGCGATATGAAATGAGGATTGAGTGTGGGTCGCAATGCAAAGGTGAGGACCTACATAAATAAGTGAAGTGTGGTGTAAGTGACGTTGACCCGTTTATTCCTTGCCTTTTTAGTTTAAAGGAAAATTTGAGGTTGAAATTAAAGTTTGAAAATTTGAGGAGTTTGGTTGAGAAGAGTGATGTCCAGGAAGTGGAGAGTTGAGATTATGCGAAGGAGGTGGTACTGGTAGTAAATATGTGTACGGTTGGAGGCATTTTACAGCATGTGCTGCATATTTACTGTAGTACCAGCACCATTGAGTAGACTGAGTGAAAATTCCATTATGCTTTGGGACACTATTAGGCGCAGTGTGTGAAGAGCATGACGGTGGCTACAAGGCTGTGTACAGTGTACAGCGTTGTGCCCGTACCTTTTATGATAGCAGCATAGACCCTGATGGTGTGGAAGGTTATAAGAATAGGCGGATGGATGAGGTTGAAAATTTTGCTGCCTTTCACCTTTTGCATTGGGATGCCTTCGTTAGTTTCTCGTATGGGAAACAGACGGACCCCTAGAGAAGATGAAACTCTTGAACGCTCCGACGGGTCGTCTGAGGAGCTAGCTGTTCTCCGAACCTTAGAAATTGAAAGATTATTGTTAAATGGGCCGTGAGTTTGGCCGTTGCCCCAATTCACATAAGGACTCCTGTATAATTTCTCTGCGACCATAGCAATCTCCTCAATGCTCGTGGGGCTCGAGCCTAGGATTAGTGGCCTGACTTCCTCTGGGATTCCTCTCATGAAAATCTCAGGGAGGAGAGGGCTAAAAAGTTCGGTTTGAGTACCTTTTACCCTGATAAGGTGCTTCACATTCGTTAGGAAAGAAGTAGGATTCTTATCTCTCATTTCTTGAGTGTTCAGGAGCTCTCTCAGGTTGTCTATTTGGGACCTGCCGTATTTGCTGATGAAAGCCTCCTTCAGGTGGTCTAAAGCGAAAGCCTGTTACCCATTATTTAGAACTTCCCTGAATTGTATAAAGATACTTATGGGCAAACGCTGAATTATTGCTGCAATTTTCTCTTCTTCGGTGATGCTCTGAGGCTTGAGGAGGAGGAACGAGATTTCCAACCATGCAATTGGGTTTGCAAGATCATAAACGAGAAGCGAGAGGTATCCATGTGGCTGCCTGTGCGTGGGCTGGGAATTCGAGGCAGTCGGTTGGTAATGATGATCGGCTTGGCTGCTAACAGATGTCCGTATTTGTTGTGGTTGTTCCATCATAGTCACTATGTTTTATGTGTACTTGTGCTGGTTGAATGAATGTGTTAATGTAAGTGAAGTAGCTGTGGTTGTGTGCACGTGTGTTTGTGTGTGGAATTTATTCACGAGCACAGGAATGTGAGAAAATGAAAAATAATTATGAGAAAAAAGGAAATTGTTCACTCGTTGTATATAGGGGATAGTATTAAATTGAAATGATATGAATTATGACAATTGGAAGAAGGATGCTAAAGATAACACGCGATATTTAAAATGAACACGTGAATCAAAATTCTGTTCTAACGAGGATAGCAGGGAAATGACGCGCGGAGTTTGAAAAATTATTTTAATGTTTTAAGTTATTTATTGATTGACGGGAGATTATTAAATTCTGGGCACCATTTTATGGTGTTGGTTATTAGTGGAATTGATTTTAGTTAATAAATCAGCCTATATAACTATTTGAAAACCATCACCATAAATTTGTTGAATTGGATGGAATAGTCGTCTGCTAATATTTAGGCCTAACGACTGGGGTGAATGGGCGTGATAGTGTGTTGTTGTAACGTATGTAACATTTTCCCTATCCATAAGGTAGTGCGATAGGAGCCTTTTGGAGCAGAGAAGCAACTCCTTGTTGTTGGCTAGTTTACAACGAAGCCCCGACTACCACTTTGTCGAAAGCCTTCTCGCCATCCTTGCTGACAGTGAGTATTTTTGGTCTTGATTGTCATGCTTTTTGTATGATGTGAAGGATAGTGATCACCGAGCTGGTAGCCCGGCCCCTTCTGAAGCCATACTGACAGGGGAGAACCAATTCCCTTCCTCCAGAAAGCTCCGTAGCCGGTTATTCACTATGCGTTCTAGTATTTTGCCTAGTGGCTCTAGGAGAGCAATAGGTCTATAATTATTTGGTTATTTGTGGTCTTTGTGTTGTTTTCTGGAGTAGAATGTTGTGTGAGGCCTTGAATATTTTCGGAAAATATCCAGAGGCTAGAGATGCATTGTAGATGTGTGTTAATGCCCGGTAGATGTCTTCTGTCAGGTGATGACTGATTGTGGTTGGGAGGCCGGAAGGGCCGGGGGCACGTTTACGTGTGGCTTAGATGTAGTGTTTTGTTTCGTCGATAGTGACTAGGGTAGTTAATGTGGTTGAGTTTCAAGCACCTTCATTTCGATCAAGGGGGCCGGCTCCAGCTTATTGGCATGGGGCCTGCACTATTCATGAACAAGCTGGAAGTTTATCTTGTGCGTGTGGTTTGGGTTGGCTATATGAGTGTACTTGGTCCCAGTGGGACCTAGATACATCGAGTGTTTTGTTTCGTCGATAGTGACTGGGGTAGTTAATGTGGTTGAGTTGTCGAGCACCTCCATTTCGATCAAGGGGCCGGCTCCAGCTTATTGGCATGGGGCCTGCACTATTCATGAACAAGCTGGAAGTTTATCTTGTGCGTGTGGTTTGGGTTGGCTATATGAGTGTACTTGGTTCCAGTGGGACCTAAATGCATCGAGTATATCATTCGTGTTTGTGAGTGTCTGATTGTTTACTTGTGGTTTTATGGGCTTGGGAGGGTCCGTTCCCATCATACTCCTGATGCGCAGCCAGAAGAAGGAGGGATCAGCGTAGCGAGCGTCTTCCGCCCTGCGGATGACCTTGCTCCACAGGTGGTTCTTGTCCAGCAGCACGCACCGAAGAATGTGGGCATGAAGAATTGTGATATTGCGTTGTCGTAGTCCTCTGACATAGTGGTTGTTGTATATCGTGATGAGTCTTTGTGTATGTATGGAGAAGGTGAAGTGTTTTATGTGTTTATATGTTTTGCGTGGCGTATAAGTGTCACGGGCAGTTTTTATGGTGTCTATGATTGTCTTCCAGTGGTCGTCTAATTGCGACGACCTGGTGCCCTGGAGATTGAGGTTATGTGGTGTGTATGTGGTTATATGGTTCCTGAACACTAGCCAGTTCGTGTTATTGTCGTCGTATAAGGGTGGTATGGGATTAGTATATGTAGGAGGAGTAGATATCAGAAGGTATATGGGGATGTGGTCGGATAATATATAGGGACCCGAAGCTATGTGTGTGTAGTCTTGTGGCGTGGACGTTACGGAGGACTACGTCCGTGGATGAGGTCCCCCCCGCGCTGACCAAAGAATGTGAGGAAGTCCGGGCCAATGTCTTCACAGCTAAAACGCTGCAAGGCACGGACCAGGTATCTCCCCGCTTCATTTGTAGTGTTGGAGAAAATTGTGGGATGATGTACGTTTAGGTCTTCAAGGAACAGTGGAAGATTATAGCTTGATAGCGCCCGGAGTGGGACATCAATGTGTAACTGTAGATGGGGTGGTCTTAGTATGTGGCAATTAGGATTAGTCCGTTGTATGTGTCTATTTTGGAGGCTATGAAGGAGTCGTCTGTGGTGTCTACGAGAGTATGGTTTATTTGGCGTTTTATTAGGATCACCAAGCCTAATTGTAGCGCCTGTGGGGTTACACATGTGTAATAGCCTGAAATGCGAAGCCTAGTGCAAAGAGCATGAAGACTAGTAGAGTACTAAGCTTAAGCAACCTATTCTGGGCGAGAGTGTAGTTGTCGTGAACCTGTTTTGCGACTCCCTAAGTCCTGACACTCTATGAGTGTTTGAGTGGGCCGCAGGAACTCACGCTTTGTGTTTTCTGTGTTTGGTGTGTGTGTGGGGGGGGGGGGCTATACGTTTTGTGAGCGTAGTAAGGTTAGTAGGTGGGGGGGGTTTGGGGTCTGGATGGGTGTAGGGTGTGTTTGCTCGGGATGAGGGTAGGGCTGGAAGTGGGGGGGGGGGGAGGAGTTAGAGGTGTGGGTAGATGTGGGTGCATGTGTCAGGTTTTCCACTGGGAGCAGCGGCTGAAGTAGTTTTGAGTATAGGGGCAGAAGGAGTCAGTGTGGGGGCAGAGGAGGAGGGAGGGTAAGCCGAAGCGGGTGATGAAGGAGTGAGGACAGAAGATGGAACGGGGGTTGCAGTAGTCAGGGGTAGAAGGGCAGAGGGAGGCAGAGAGGGGGGAGAGGAGGAGGAAGTGGAAGCCTGAGTGGGTGGCGAAAGGGGGAAAACAGAAGATGGAGCAGGGGTGCGGACGGAGAGGCGGGAGTCGTTAGGGAAATCGTGGATGATGCCGGAAGGGGTGTGTGGAGGGTTGTCTGTGGGTGGCCATGTATGGTGTTGATGTATAGCCTTGCAATGTTTGTTGGGGTGGCCAGAAGGGGTGTCCTTCTGTTTTGGTGGAACTTGTAGGTGTTAAATATTGACTCTGGAATGACAGTGCGCTCTATTCCATTAGCCTCGAAGAGCTGGTTCAGAAAGCATAGTGGCTCGGTTTACCATGAAGTTAGTGTTGTGTGTGTTTGTTGGTGGTATGTGTGAAGTTTGCACGTCTGTATCTACGGGCGGAGTATGTGTATGTTCGGGTTGTATGTGTACCAGTGGTGTGTGATTGGGTTCAGGGTGTTTGTGTTCGTGCGTAGTAGGTGTAGTGTGGGAGGGAGGGGGGGGGGTGCAAGCAATTCTTCGCTCTCCAAGTGGCAGCGAAGGATCTCGTGAGGGGTGGTGGAGTGGGAGCAGGCATTGTTGGTCTGTGGGGGGTGAATTGTGGTCTGCGCATCTCCGAAATGGCCCAGGCCCGCTTTTCGGCGAGATATGAACACTTCAGGTTAACTACGGTGTGATTGCCACCGCAGTTGATGCACATGAGTGTTGTGTTAGTGCAGGAAGTGTGAAAGTGACCTTTCTCACTGCATTTTTAGCAGGTCTTTTCTGCTAAGCAAGTGTTAGTTGTGTGCTCCGCTTTGTAGCAGCGGATACATTGTTAGGGGCGTATGTTATGTTGTTGCTCGATTGCTTGGGGAGTGTGCCCAGGACTTTGATGCTGTGGTTGATTATTTTGCCTGCGTTTTCTTTGTCTGCGATGGTTAGTACCGCCCATTATTTGGTGCGGTTGTAATATAGTTCACGGATGACCTTCTGCCATATTCTCACTTGAGCTCGGCCAAGAGGTCTTCATCCGTGAACTCTTGCCATAGTAGATTGGCACGGCGAATCCGTACCTGGTGTCGACGAGTAATTGCGTCTGGTAGCAGCGTGTGATGTTGCTTTTCTGCCAGCTTGTTTTTTGCGCTTGTATGGAAATTCAGGGCGTCGTCAGGTGACATGAAAATGAGAATGTGTGCCGTGGGGGTAGTTGTGATCTTTGTGATGGGGGTGTCGAGTGTGTTGGAGAGTTTGAGTGTTTCAGATATTGGATGTGTGCATGTTTTGTTGTCTATGTTCTATGTTCGTGAGGTGGAGAGTGGTTTCACCGCTCATGGCGTGTATGGTAGGTGAATGTTGAGGAATAGCTGCCTTAGAAGACTTCTTGATTGGTGAGATGGAAGGTCCTCCCCCAGCCCCCCCCCCCCCCGGCACCGCCGATGACCACCCCATGAACAAGAATCAGGATGTGATGAATGATGTGAGTGTGGATCTGGATTGGATCCTCAAACGGCATGAAAACATGGCGGACTTAATGATGACTTGAGCCCGAATCAACTGACTCCAGTTGGGGGTGCTGCCCCCTGTATTGGGTATTTCTCGGTTACATCCGACATATCACATAAACGGTCGTAACTCCCTCTGTGATCTTGAACGGTACCGCAGGGTAAGGTGTTAATCCTCCCTGCGTTCGTAACCGAGTCCCAGTCCAGGTTGTTCCTTCCTTTGGGTTCCGCAGTGGGATAAGCATCAAACCTCCTTTCCTCACAGGTCTCAATTATGCCCTCTCTACGTAGAGGGGCATAGTTGTGACGGAATTATGTGTGCAAGTTAATTACACGGAGCAGTCATAGCAGGGCAGTGAGGCGAGGGGTTTATCAAATTATATCAGTCACGATCTGCAGGGAAATAAAGATATTTTTATTAGGGGATGGGATTCTGGGAGATTCATTACTGACTGGTTGTCGAGTATGTCTCCAAGATCAGGGCGGTCCTTGAAAATTAATGCGGCTGATGGCGTTTAAGATCCTTACCGAATCCTTTGCCTCCTGATCTGAGGTAATGGGATGAGTATGAGACAAGTTCGCTCCTCCGAGATCCTTCCGACTGAGTAAGAATGATTGAAGGAATCAAGAATCGGCAATTGATTATATGTTTGAAAATGAAAAAAATGCGAGAAATGGTATCCCGTATGTGGATAGACGAAGATGGAATGATCGACATTGTATCTGATCACAATATGCTTACGTTGGAATTTACGTTACAAGGGAGAAAGGAAAACAATGTGAAGGATGAAAGAAGAAAATGGAGGCTGAGAGATGTAAATTGGGAGAACTTCAAAGCCGATCTGAGTGAAAGAACCTGGATGGACCATAATCTACTTGATGGAAATGAGATGGATGAAAAATTTATGGAAAATGTAAGAAATGCGGCAGTTAGCAAAATAGGCCTTATCAAAAGTAATAGAAGAAAAAGAAAGTGTAAACCATGGTGGAACAAAAAAATATCAAGAATGCTAGGAGGGAACGGAAGAGGCTTAACAGAATATGTAGACAGATGAGAAAGAGAAGACTTGAAAGTCACGAAGCTGAAAATGAGTATCAGAGTGTATGGACAGAATATGTGAAACAGCAGAAAGTGGTAAAGCAAAAGATTAGGGATGCGAAAGTAAATTGTGAAAGGAAAGTGATCCAGGCTCTTAAATAAAAAGGGTTGGAAGGTGGCCGTGAATGGTACAGATTCATTAGAGGAGAAGGAATGAGTAGCACTGAAAGGGTAGAGAGCCTGAAAGTAAACGGAGTTTATATAAGCGAGAAGGATGATATGAAAAGGTCATAAATGAGTTTTGGGAAAAGATCGGAGGAGTTAATGAAGTATCTGATGTGAGAGAAGAGAGTGTAACCTTGGAAAGAAAGGATGCAGAGGAACTAAATTAAAGAATTAGTACAGAAGACGTTGGTAAGTGTGTGAAGGGACAGAAAAACTGTAAGGCCGCTGGATCAGACGAAATACATTATGAAATGTACAAGAATTGAGGTGAGGTGGTGATTAAGAAAATGACAGAGTTATTTAATAAAGTGTGGGAGGTAGAGACTGTACCGAAGAGGAGGAATGAATGCAGAGTGACATTGCTGCACAAAGGCGGGGGTAAGAGAAAGAATGAACTGAAAAACTATAGACCAATTGCTCTCCTAAACACACTATAAAAAAATCTTCAGTGCAGTATTGAATGAAAGAATTTGTAGGTGGAATGAGATAGCTAGAATATTGGGTGAGGAACAGAATGGTTTACGCGCAGATAGGAGAGCAGTAGACAATATGTTTGTGGTGAATGAAATAATGGACAGAAATTAGAGTAATGGATGTAAGTTATACCTATACTTCCTAGATATAGAAAAAGCATATGATAAGGTTGACAGAAAAATGCTGTGCAGAATCCTAGAAAGGAATGGTCTTAGTGACAAATTAGTGAATATTATTACAATATACAGACTAGAAGAGCTAGAAACTGAGTGGGTTAAAAGTGAGAAAGGAGTTATGCAAGGATGTAGTCTCTCTCCAACCCTATTTAGCCTATACACAGACGAATTAGCTGTGAGAGTGAGAGGAATGAAGGCTGAAGTGATTGTTGGAAATGACAAGATATTCATATTGCTGTATGCAGATGATGTAATAATTATGAATGAAACAACAGAGGAACTCCAGAATATACTAGACGTCGTTAGTGTATATGGGAAAGATTTTGGAGTGAAGTTTAGCAGTGAAAAGAGCAAATAGGGCAGAAGAGGTTCGGAAGGACAGCACATGGAGACTGGGAGAGAATGTGGTGCCACAGACAGATACATATAAATATCTAGGGGTGTGGCTAAGCCCGAAATGATGTGATAAGATGAAGAATGAAAAGATTAGTGTTGCCAACCAGTGCACTGGGCGACTGGGAAGTGCAGTAAGACTGAGAACGAGCAGATATGATGTGGTAAGAGAATTTAGAGAAGTGTGGAAGAGTGTAGCTGTACCAAGCATTATGTATGATATGGACGTGGTTGTATGGAGGGAGATTGAGATAGAGAAGTTAGAAGGGGAGCAAAACTGAATAGCGAGAATGGCACTGAATTCACCTAAATACACTGCAACAACAGCTCTGAGGGGTGATATGGGATGGAGCACATTTAGAGAAAGACTTGTGAAAGTGACCCTTAGGTACAAGATAAGACTGGAACGAATGGCAGATGCAAGATTGGCAAGGAAAGTATACCTGTGGAATGAAGGACACAGTAAATGGGGGAAGAAGTGTAAGAAAATGGTGCACACAAATGGCATGATAGTTAGAGAAAATGTGTATGAATGGAGTATGGTCGGCAGGAATAGAGAAGGGTTAGAGTGGGATGCAAAAAAGTGGAAGGAGGAGATTGACAAAGAAGTGAAAGGCATGGGACTAAGGAAGTGGAAAACTGAAATGGAACAAAAGGAACCCTGGAATGGTACAATGAGAAATAATTTTAAGGACAGGATACGTGAAGTGGTATGATCGAAGCCTGGGTGGTGACCTACTCTTCCGTGCAATGGCCCAATGTATGGATGTGATTGCAAGAAACTATAGATGGTCCGCAACTTAGAGTAAGGTATGTCAGATGTGTGAATTAGGTTAGGATGAAACCGTAGAACATTGGCACTGGAATGTGAAAAGTATGATAGAGATAGAATGGAGATGATGCATGCTATCCTGACTGAATAGGGCTGTGAACAACAGGAAGTGATTGAAAAGACTTGCAATGAATGGATGACCCTGCTATTAGGACTGTGTAATGAGACAATAGATGAGATGATTAGTGCTGTGAAAGAATTCCTGGAAAAAATGGGGTATGTAAGAAGTAGAGTGGAATAAATATGGTATTATTTGTTTGTCTGCTTTTTTCCTCTACATGAGCTGCCGATACAAAGGCCAAACCTAGGATGATATACCTAGGGTACCTGTAAGTGCAATAGCTAGAAGGGAAGGGGTTGACGTATAGGGGTTATAGCCTTGTTGTAAGTTGTTTGGTTGGCAAAGGTGATTTGTCATAGAGTTTTGTAGCACTCCTGCTAGCCATATAAGGTTATTTGTTTGGCTTGGTGGCTGCCGATTTGATTCCTCTGGAACTGCCTTTTACGTGAGGCACTGAGTCCAACGGGTAGTTATCTTCTTTCTTGATTGCAGGCTGGTTAAATGTGATCAGGGATTTTTTTACGGGTAAAGAAACCTTCGATGCTGGATTCAATATTCCATATTCGGCGGGAACTTGAAAAGTATTCAGATGCATTATGGCTGCGAGTAGCCAAATGGAAAAGGGGATCTTCTCGACGTTTCGTAGGCTGGGTAATCAGGTGATCGTTTCTTCCTTTAAAGGTGAAGGGAAATTTTGAGCTGGATTCACAAAGGCTTTATTCGGCGAGAGCATGGACTAGTCTTGAACTATTTACAGGACAATAACTGTCGATAACTCTTTTTTACAAAATGCCGCTCTATATATACTTATTATACATAAACATAATATATACAAAATTTGGCCAATCAGGATTAAGGAGATTTTAATAAAAATTTATGTTTAATTTATTCTATCAGCTTTAAGACAAATTTAAACATAGGCGCTACAAAAATTGGCCACTCAGCTTTAAGTCAGAATTACGGGAAGGTTTATGTTCATGGTTTACAAATATAAGCGTCACTGAAATGAAATTTTTCATTATTGACCATTCAGAAATCATTGAGGAAACAACGCGACGAAGTACTTTGGCTTTCTACATGCCGCTACCCATAGGTGGGCGCGATAACGAAAAAATGTATCACGATAACCGATAAATCGATAACGTTAACCTTATCGGCGATAACCGATAATCTATAACTGGCGATAAATTTATTGCCCGATACGGTGATAACCGATAAATCCAAAATTATAATACAATATTGATTATTGACTATATATAGTGATATTTTATAATACAATAGTAAGAATATTTGAATACTGTTTCCTAGTTTCTTACCTGGTGAGGCTCTCCTTCATCTACTCATAGGTTTTGAGGATCCTATTCCCAGCTCGGACCTACCTATTTCTGCCTCCAAGGCACGCGCGGCGCGCCCCATGTGCTAAACTGGAACAAAAAAATTGAAATTATTGATTATCGTTAGTTTGGAACCAAAAGTATCGGCGATGAATCGATAACGTGGAAAAAAATATCGGATAACCGATAATCCGATATCGTTATCGCGATAACGCCCACCTATGCTGCTACCCTTACCGGGTACTGGGTAGCGGTAATTCCGAAAACGCCTGCGCCTTGCAAAGGCCTGTGAGCACCGCCGACCAATGACAACAGTCCAACGGTGAATTCTTATTTACCCCGAAGAAAGAGGCAACAAATACTATAATTTTTACTTCGCCAATGAATAACTAAATAAGGGTTCTACGTGTGAACCGATTATAAAATCGATATGACTACAAAGGCTCATTTTTTAATTACTTTTGAGTCATTCAATTTTATACTGTGGTTCCACCACTACAGAAGTTTGCCCGAGAACATGGCGTGTGATTACATATAAATAAATACATTTTTCTTACAAGTCTTATAGCAATATACATATATGCAAAAATTTATCTCAAAGTACTTTGGGGTTCTTAGGAACGAACAAATATTCAGAAATCGTGGTACAAATGATCCTTCGAAAATGTTATCCGTCGACCGGAACGCGTATAAACACTTGCGTCACTACTATTCTCTTGGGTATCTGGAAAGGATTCCACGTTACTGCAATTATCTTCCCTATCCTCCATTAATTCTCCCTTATTCCGTTGCTTTACATCTAACATTATAGATCTATTTACAATTGATTGACTATCAGATGATCGCGAACCATTTTCATCTGTTATTAACAATATTCGGTAATTTTGCGGGCTTTACCCTGTCTATAGATACCGTATCATGACGGCCATTAGGGAATTCTAATCTATACACTTTTTTCGTCGCGTCTGACAACCCGGAACGGACCTACATAAGGCGCTTCTAGTGGTTTTCGAACGCGAGCAACACGAACCCACACATGCCTGGCGTCACGTAATCCCTTTGGTACGAACGTTTTTGGTACCGAGTGCAGATGGCCATCATATGTTTGTGTAAAGTCAATTTGCGACATGTTCTTTGCTAATTCCGGAATGAATTTGGAGTCGGCTTTATATGATGAGGACGAGACTAAGGGTTTCGGAAAAATAAGGGTTGCCCCTGTGACCGCAGTAAACGGTGAAAACCCTGGATCATTGGGCAGGGATCGGATGCCCAGAAGAACGACTGGTAGAGCCATCAACCATCCTTGCCGACGAGCTATTATAGCGCTCTTCAAAGTTCTATGTGACCTTTCCACTATCCCGTTTGTGGTAGGTCGCTACGACGTGGTTCGCAGGCGATGAAAACCAGCGAGGGCTGATAATTCTTTGAAAGGTTCAGATTCAAATTGAGCCCTTCCTCTGTCAGTAATCACGTATAATGGAACGCCAAACCTTGATATCCAACCGTCCAAGAAGGCTAAAGCGACCGTTACAGCACTGATGTCTGGAATCGGTAGAGTTTCAATCCACCTTATTGTTGTTTCTATGCATGACAGCAGGTACCGGTTTTGAGACGGCTATGATTGACCAGGCAGTGTGCACGGCGGTATTGGACCAGCAATGTCGATGTTCTTTAGCTGCTTGATAGGAGAGGCATTGACGCGTCCAGGAACGTATGTCTCTGTCCACATTGGGCTAGAAATACCTTGTCTTGACCAATCGAAGTGACGCTTTAATTCCGGGATGGGATATATTATGTAATTGATTAAAAATCGACGTTCTTCAGGCTAAAGGAACAAACGGTCGTGGGTATTTTGATGTTATTTCACACCATAGTTGGGTATTCCTGGGAAAGGGAAATGCCTTTAATCCAGATTGGAACGATTTCACCTCTTCATCATGCTCCTGTGCTGCTGCCAAAGAGCGAAGGTCAAACGAGTCTATTTGGACTGAATTGACATTCCACGATAGGCAGTCAGCATCCACATTGCCCTCACCACGTACGTACTCTATGTCATGAACATATTCCAAAATCACCGTCCAGTTGCGTTGTTGCCTGTCCGTTTTTGCACGTAGTGGCGAGGAGAAGGCAGAGACTAAGGGCTTGTGGTCCGTACATAAGGTCACTTGTCAACCTTCGATCATGTGCTTGAAGTGAAGCACAGCAAGATACGCAGCCAGGAGTTCCCTGTCAAAGGTAGAGTATGCTTGTTGTGTTTTGCTCAACTTGCTGGAGAAGAATGCCACTGGCTGGGGAGACCCCTCCACCATCTGATGAAGCGCAGCACTAACTGCAAAGTGAGAGCCGTCCATCACCAATTGGTACGGAGCGTCATTTGGTAACGGGTGGCGTAATTTGACTGAGTTTGTCAGGTCTACTTTGGTAACATTGAACGCTTCCCTAGTAGTGTCATTCCAGACAAACTCTCGAGGCTTAGGTTGAATTCGTGCAAGTTCAGTTAGAGGAGCCGCAATTGCAGCAAAATTAGGCATCATCCGTCGGTAATAGCCTAACGTGCCCAAATATCGGAAGTAAGGGCATCTCGCTGATCTCAGAGACCTTCCTCGCTGGAGGGCATACCCCTGCAGCTGAGACATGGTGGCCTAAGAAATCAATCTCCTCCTTCATAAACTCGCACTTATCCATTGAAATTCGTAGGTTGTTCTCTTCCAATATTTCAAAGACTTGTTCCAAATGTTCCATATGTTCGTCTATATTTTCATACAAAAATTCAAATGTCGTTGATATAGACGAAAACGAATTCCAAGCCACGAAATAAATTAGCCATATGGCGTTGTAACGTGCAGCTTGAATTCTTCAAACCGAACGGAAGTCTTAAAAAATACCACAGCCCAAATGGAGTTGAGACAGCAGTTTTCTCAATGTCCGCTTAATTCAGCGGAATGTGGTGATATGTTCAGACTAAATCTATGCGGGAGAAAACTGTTTTCCAATGGAGATGATCAACCAAACTTTGAATCTTTGGCAAGGGATAACGGTCCGGTTTAGTTATAGCGTTCAGTGCACGAAAATCACCCACAACTCTATATTCTCCTGGGTTTTTTTCTCCACCATGTGAATGGATAAAGCCCATGGTGACTTCGATGGCCGCACCACACCTTCTTTCAACATAGACTCGAATGTTGCTTTGGCTACTTGTAATTTCTCCTGCTCTTAGAAAACTTTTTTACTTGAATCAAGCCTCCCCACTGACCCCTGATTCTTCTTCACCTCCCCCTTCACCCGTTCTCTCAGCGTCTCTCCTCAATGTCAGAAGCCTCTCGAAGAAGGCTGACTACATTCATGACCTGTTCGTTAACACTCGAGTCAATCTCCTTGGACTCACGGAAACTTGGCTTGCCCCTTCTGCTTGCTGTTTAAATCTCGCTACCCCTGATGGTTACGTCCACTCCCATACCTCCCGTACCTCTTGCGGCAGTGGAGTTGCTCTCATTCACAGTGCCTCCTTCCCTCTGAATAATCTGCCCTCTCCCCCTCTTCTGTCTTTTGAGGCGCTCATCAATGTCTCTGATTCCACCCCCTCTCTAACTATCTTAGTCCTCTACCGCCCCCCCCCAGCTCCTCCCTCGAGCTTTTTCTTGATGAATTTAGTAACCTCCTTGCTGGCCTCTCCCCCACTAGTTCTCTGCTAATCCTCGGTGATTTCAACCTTCCTGGCCACAATCCTAATTTCAAAGCCTTTTCTGAAATCCTTGATCTCTTCTCCCTCACCCAACACGTTTCTTCCCCTACCGACTCTCACGGTAACATTTTAGACCTTGTAATCTCTGACTGTCTTATTTCCAACCTGACGACTACAAATTTGTCCAATGCTATATCTGATCACTTCCTTATCCCATTCCATATACCTCCCCAGCTGCCTCATAATTCTAAGCCTTTCCGTCGACTAGCCTCCATTGATATTCCCTCACTATCTAATGATGTGGCTTCCAAACTTCCTCCCATTAATGCTTCCGCTTCTCCTGATGACCAGATTCTCTCTTCTTTGAAGCAACCCCTTCTCACTTGTCTTGATGCCCACCCCTTCGAACTCCCGTTGTTACCGTGCCCCTTGGTACTCTATGGAACTCCTCCGTGCTAGGCAGTCCATGCGTGCCCATGAAAGAGTCCTTAGAAAGGCTCGCACCCGTAGGCAAGACACGACCCCTCTCTTTCTGGCGTTCCGACTTGTGACAGCTTCCTACGTGGCGAAATTAAAATCTGCTCGTGAAGCGTACTCACGTAATCTGCTTACTGATAGTAGGAATGATCCCCGTACCGTCTTCCGCCTGCTCTTCCGTCTTACTTCCCCAGCCCAGGTCTCCCCACCCATTAGCCCTGCTACTCTCTCGAATTTCTTCGCAGATAAGGTCACTAACCTCCGTGCCTTCCTCCCTCAGCCTTATGTCCCGGCTCCTGCCATTCTCCCTGACTTCCCGCCTCAGCCGCTTATCGTTTTCCCCACTGTGACCGCGTTGGAGCTTGCAGCCCTGTTCTCGCGTTCTAAGAAATCGGGCTCCCCAAAGGACATTTTTCCGCCTAAATTGTTATGTAAAATTCTGCCTGCTATCCTCCCAACGCTTCTTCACCTGTTCAACACTTCACTTGCAACTGGTCTTGTTCCCTCTTCCTTCAGACGTGCCCACATCCGTCCGATTCTTAAAAAGCCTCAACTGAACCCCACTGACCCTTCTAATTATCGCCCGATTTCGCAACTTCCTTTCCTATCTAAGGTTCCGGTAGAGAGTGGTTGCTACAGGCATCAACAGTCACATGGTGGCCTGTAACATTGATGAAACCTATCAATCTGGTTTCAAGTCAGGTCACTCCACAGAAACCACCCTTCTCAATGTGTCCGATTGCTTACAAAGAGCCGTGGACAGGGGTTGTGTCTTCATCCTCGTTCTACTCGACCTCTCCTCTGCCTTCGATACTATTGACCATACCGTCCTACTTGATCGTCTCCACTCTTTCCTCGGCATATCAGGCACCGTGCTTGACTGGTTCCGCTCTTACCTCTCGTCTCGTACCCAATCCGTTGTGATTGACGACGTTTCATTCGACTCTACCCCCATTCGCTTTGGAGTGCCACAAGGCTCTGTCCTTGGTCCTCTACTATTTCGTATCTACCTTCTCCGTAATCTCGGTCTATCCTTCCACCTCTATGCTGATGAAACTCAAATTTTCGTTTCCTCATCCCACGCATCTCTTGCCTACTCTATCACTGACCTCCTGGCTGCCTACTCCTCCATTACTGACTGGCTCTCTACCAACTTCCTCAGGCTTAATCACTTCAAAACTGAGGTCCTCTTCGTCGGCACCCCTGCTCTTGTCAAAAAATCTAAATCTCTCTTTCCCTCGCCTACTCTGGCCGGTAATACTATCATTTTCTCTGACTGCTTTAGGAATCTGGGTGTTGTTTTTGATGAGCATCTCTCCTTTAAGCCTCATATCCGCAATGTCAGCAAATCCTCTCAATGTTTCCTTCGTAACTTCTCTCGCATTCGCTCTCACTTTGATCGCCAAAATCTTGAGACTGCTGTTCATGCCTTCATCACCTCACGCCTTGACTACTGTAACTCTCTGCTTATGAATCTGCAATCCTCCTCTCTCCGCCCCCTTCAACTTGTACAGAACTATGCCGCCCGGCTTCTCCTCCGTCGCCCTTGCTTCTCTCCCTCGAAACCCTTGCTGCATGAACTGCACTGGCTTCCTGTCAGATCTTGTACTCACTTCAAGATACTTCTCTTCACATTTAAGGCCCTAAACAACAAGGCCCCGTCTTACCTCTCTTCTGCTCTCTCGCTACGCCATGTCCCTCGGGCCCTTCGGTCATCACATGCACCTTTTTTGAATATTCCTCTTTCATTCCCCCGCTCAACGGGGGACTGCTCCTTCTCAATCTGCGCCCCTAAGTTGTGGAATGCTTTTCCTGCTGAAATCAGGTCTTTTCCCTCTCTTACCACATTTAAGTGTCTCCTGAAAACGCATCTTTTCAATATTGCCTTCTCTCCCTCTTGAATTTCTATTGAATTTACATTCTCATCTCAGCACAACGTGCGCTTTGGAAAGGCCTCAGGCCTTGAAGAGCGCATTACAAAAGACTTATTATTATTATTATTATTTAAAGTGACCTTGGGCGGGCGAAAGTTGGTGGAGCGCTGCCAGTTTCGATAGTGTGCACAACGGATTTAGATGTGCAAGAACTAATATCTAGACACTTTGGGTTGTATATGGATTCGTATTTACGCAGCACTGTCCTGCAATTGGGTGGGGGATGGGAGAGGTCATTGGTAATTAATGAAATCACGGGTGCTCTTGACTGCTTAACTTTACTAATGAGCCTAGTCTGGTTATCGATGAGCATAGCACGGGCACATTCCACTAGAAGGTCATAATGAGCAATGAAATCTGTTCCTTATAATGGCGACGTAATATCCGCAACTACGAACATTTATCTAAACGAACGTCGCAGACTAGGGATGACTATATTTAATTGGACTTCGCCATGTACATTTACGAGTATCTCTCCTTCATTAGCAGTCGCTTGCACAAGATTAAATGGAATTATGGACACGTTTGTACTTGTGTCTATTAAAAATTCACTTCTCTTCTCATTAAGTTTGGCAGCGACAGTGAGTAGGGTCAGCACGCTGGTCGTCGCATTTACTGCGGCCTGATGTTCTCGTTTTCCGAGGAGTCTGGGGAAGATGTTCTAGATGACTGTTGCATCTGAATGTTTTCATTACTATTTGGCCATCTGCACCACGTTTTACAATACTTAGCATTTGACCCAAAGTATAAGTGTGAACGACACACCACAGGTTTTTGGTTATGACGGAAGGGTCGTAATCCTAATGGTATACCTTTCGTATTATTATTATAACTATTTTGGTATTGCACAAAATTCGACCGATTACTATCAGGGTACACGCCAATGGGCACAGAACGCGCATCATTCGTATACTGCACATTATTCACTGGATTGACTTCCTATCATTAACACTCAGAGCACTCATATTGGGAAATGATGTGACACCACTTTCAATCAATTCACTGTTATTTACATTAAAGCACTGTGCCCTGTAAAATGACATTAGTTCGTCAGCCAGTTTCCCTAATTGGGCTAGAGTCAAGTCCCTCTTCGTGGCGATGATAGGCACTATATTCGGAGGTAAGGACTGAATGAATTTGTGTCTCACCAGGTCCTCACCCACTCCGACTTGCAGTGCCATCCTCCGTAGGTCTTTGAGATTTACTGATGGTCCGTAGCTCTTCGAGATTTCCTGATGGTCGTCCGGTGAGTGGGGCTGATGCTATCAACTTCTCGAAGAGTTCAAGCTTCGTCCTCTTAAAAAGTCCGATGATCTCTGCTCATAGGAGAGAGCAGTTCTGCGACGAGAGTACTGCAGCAGGAAGACGATCGACTGTCTCGGGAGGTAATGAAAAGGTGCAAAACTCTCCCTCAACCCAGATGGACCGAGGAAATGAGAGAGATCGCTAGAGTGCACAGGGAGGTGTATAAGGAAACTAGGAGAGAGGGTGCTAATCGGGAAAGAACAACGCTGCTAAAACGCCTGAGTGAAGATCTTAAGCAGGCTATCAACCAGCAACAGGCTGAAGTCTGGGACAGCCTGATTGAAAAGGTTGACAGCGAGGTTCGACCCGATGTGTTCTGGCGACTTGTGAACAAGTTGAAAGGTCTTACAAGTAGAGAAAAAACCCCGCATTAAGGAGGGCGATGACTACTTGGAAGACCCGGCGGTTTTGGAGGAAAGATTCCGCATGTTCTGGCAAAATATCTTCAGGATAACACCAGAGGAAAATGCTCAATTCGACCAGGAATTCGAAGGCCAACTGATTGAAGACCTGAATCAGAATGTGCATCGCACGCTTCCACATGCCTATGTTGACAAGGGGAGGAATTTGGTAGACCATGGCCGGCCAACTACACCTGAAGAGGTCATGGCAGTCATTAAAACCTTCAAACAGAAGGCACCAGGCTGGACGGGCATCACCAGAAATAACTTGGCACATGCCCCCCGGCAGATCATTCGGGGAATCACCAACATCTTTAATGCTTCCCTGAATACTGGCTACTTCCCAGACCGTTTAAAAATTGCTAAAATCATCTTTATACCTAAAGGGAGGAAGCCTGATCAACTGGTGGACTACAGGCCAATATCCCTCCTGGAGATTATAGGCAAAGTCTACGAAAAGCTTCTGGCTAACAGGTTGCAAGATCAACTGACCGAGCTAGAAGCCCACAGCCCTCAGCTACACGGGTTCCGCAAGAGAAGGGGGACGGACACAGCCCTTGCCCTTCTCACCGAAAAGCTTGCCCGATGTAAAGCTGAGAAGAAATAAGTAGACGCGGTGATGCGAGACGTGCAAAAGGCCTTCGATAAGGTTTGGCTTAGAGGCTTACAACACAAGATCTTAGGCCTCCAGCTGAACCCTACCCTGGAAAGGGTCCTCTGCGATTACATCATGTGCAGAAAAGCCCGAATTTGAATCGAGGGCTACAGAGGACCCGAGTTTGAGCTTCAGGCGGGTGTTCCACAGGGTGGCTGTCTGAGTCCGCTGCTGTACCTTCTGTACACACTGGACTTACCTGATCCGGTAGGGGAGGAAGTGATGTACCTGCAGTTTGCAGATGACATCACGCAAATCGTCTGCAGCTATTACAAGCATGCCGGATATCAAGCAAGGCAGACAGCCATCGAAATCGACAACATCAATTGATATGAACGAAAGTGGAAGATCAAGACCAACCGCCAAAAGTTCCAAATCCTACCAATTAACCGCCGAAAACGTGTGGATGTCAGAGTAAATGGAGATGTTTACCCAAATGGTAACAAAGGAAAAGTCCTAGGTCTACAATTTACCTCCAAAGGGTATAAAGTTCACATTAGTGACAGAATCTTCCTAGCCAAAATACAGCTTAGCAAACTGTATAGGTTTAAAAACCTCAGCTCTAAGAACCTTAAAAAGCTGTACACTGCTCTGGTACGCTCAACATTAGTGTACCCGGCAGTGGTCATGCAGGATGTGAGTTCCACCTCTCTCAGACAGAGGCAGAGAGTGCAGAACAAAGCAGCCCTGCTTATAGCTGGAGCGAAAAGGACGGACTATATTCAGCAGACAGTCCTGCACGCAAGAGCAGGACTACCCTCTCTGAATATAGAACTCCAAAGGCTAGGGAGAAAGACATGGGACAAAATTGAAGAAAATACTCCCAAATATTAACCACAACCTAGACATACCGAGAGGGGTCAGGGGTCGTGTCAAAAGGAAATCCCTCTTCCCGAGTGGAAGGAACTGCTCCCGAGACCAACAAGTTGGTATATATACCTAACCGCAAGATTTAAGTACAACATAAATCCTAAGATTGAAGAGATCATAGCGAAGAGTGAAAGAGGCGTAGTGCCCATTACAAAACCAATCAAGACAACCAAAAATTTAAACCTAAACCCCGGCAAGACATATAATAACTCTAAAATAGAAATATAAAACAAGAAACGTATAGCAAGTAAGAAACTTGAAAGGCTTGAAAGCCACGATGGAGGAAAGATTAAATATATTTATTTACCTAATTTTAGTTAAATAATAAGAAAAAAAAATAAAAAAATAAATATAATAAAATAAAATATATATATACATAAATTGATAAATAGAAATAATAACAGCAAATAAAGGGAAGAAATATAAGAAACAAATACAAGACAAACCTGTGAGAAGCCCTCTACACCAGGGCAAATCTCATTCTCTTTTTATCTTTATATACCTACTACACATTCTCCTACTTCTTACATCAACTTCAACTTCAACTTTGGTCCTGGAGCTGGGCGAATATTCGACTGAGTAGCATTGCCTTACTACCTCCTGAAGAGCGTTGTTATTTTACGCGTGCTAAGAAAGAAAGACTTTTGAGCGTCGCCACCTAAGAACGCGACTGTCCTTGGAGTCATTAGGATCCCGGTTGATCTGCAAAGATTTTCTCACAATCCTTTCGCTGCGAGTGGAAGTAAAATAATGGCCTAAAAACCTCATTGCTCCCGTCCATCGCCCTGCGTGGGAACCTGCTCGGATGACTGCCCTTCATTAATTTCGTCTTAACTATGTCGGCCGCTTGGACTGACATAATTAAGGGCTTGCGTGGAAACTGCTTTGAGGCTTATCCCACAGCAGAAGCACAAGTCAGAAATTTTCTCGAATCTGGGGCAAAACTGCGAGTCCCGGACGGAGGAGAAATCCTCATCGCCCGGGGGAACCGGCCAGAATCATAGAAGGAAATACTCCCGTCTCTATGTAGTTGGATGCAGTTTTGGCGTACGTCCCCGTGAGGGGGTGGCACAAATTTAGCGGTCGTTGATTCAGCCGCTATGCATTGAGTCCACCAAGCTCAACCCTCTGAGGTTCTCACTCAAAAACCATCCCCCATCCATCATCACCCATAATCCCGGCACCATCCGAGCGGGAAAACAACAGGAAATTGGACGGGAGCGCTCTTCTCATATCGTATTCAAGTACAACCCTTGACTCTACCTCCTTTGTCACTTCTGATATCACTTTTTTCACACAAAACAAAAATAATTACACATTTTTTACAGAGGAAGTAGAGAACGCAAGAAAGAAGAAAGAAGACGTCCACGACGATGGAGGCCCTCCCTAAGAGGGTCCCCCTACGGACCATCAGCGGAAAAAAGACCCCCGAAAAGAAAACGGTGTGCGAATCCTTATTTGCAAATTTAAGGATTTCACTAATCAAATTAATCGACATCCCAAATGGTTTCATCGCTATATGCGGTGAGACCAGAGACATCGACCGGCTCCTATCTGACGAAGGGGCCGAGGTTCTCAAGGAAATGAACCTGGAAGCCAAAACCCCACCAGCGATCTCCGAAAACAGGAGCGTCATCTGCCAAAAGGTGGAGAGTTGGGTGGGTGATAACTCCCCCGCAGACATCAAGAATGAAATCGAGAAAAACCACACATGGGCGAAGATAAGGGAAGTGATCAACTTCCGTGATCACACCTACGTCTTCAAGGTCACCTTCCAGACCACCGAAATGGCCCACAAGGCGGCAACGGAGGGACTCCTCATTTTCAACATGAGGATCCCAGGAACCAACATCGAGCACGAAAAATACCAGAGTATTCAGATGTGCTTCGTATGCTATGCCTTAGAAAACCACACACCTGTGAATTGTTCCCCAAAAGGAACAGTTTGGTGCAGCGAATGCGCCACACAGGGTAATCGATATGACGCCTGCAATAGCACTTTTAAAAAGTGCATGAACTGTAAGAGACCCCATCGAACGATGGCCCTTAACTGCCCGAAGAGAAAGGAGATTATTAAAAAAATGGAAGAAGAAGAGAAGAAAAAGAAAACAATACTTACGCAAGCCCTGTGAAGAGAAGTGAAGGGATGGTCTCAGCAATGACAACCCCCTCACCGATGGTCTTCACAAATGACCTAAGTGCTAAAATTTTGATATGTATCACACACGCAAACGTGGCAAATGCGGTAAGACCTAGATGCTACAACCGGGTCTCAAACGCATTATTAAAAGCTAGCAACCTGCCATCCGTCATCGTGCCCGATGACCCAGAATGCTCCAGGGCATTCAAAGACAGTGTAATTTGGAACAGCAGCAACGACGAAAAAGCCACTGGGCTGAAAGAGGTCATTGAATCTCCCACATCAGAGAAATCCGAAGAAGAGGATGAGATCAATGACAACGAAGAACAAGAATCCACATCTTCGGATAGTGACGAGGGCCCATGCACTCGCACTAGAGCGACTAAGAGTCGGTCAAAGACTCCTAGTCCTCCCCCGAAGAAAGAAAAGCCTGGTCACTCCAGACCCACCCCACAGGCCAAGAAAAGTAAGAAGACGAAGAAGAAACACAGGTAATACATCTCACAATGGAACGGAACTCGCTAAGAATCATGGAAATTAACACCAACGGCTGGGCAGCGAAAAGAAATCTCTACGGAAATTTGTTCAGGGAGATTGATGCAGATGTCATCTTGATTTCTGAGCATGGGATTGACACTCGTAGCTCCGAAATGAAGATCTCGAACTACGACGTGTTAATCACGAATTACTCTCAAGAGCGGCACGACGGTGCTGCCATCGCCATCAAAAGAGAGATCAAGTATAAACCAATAAGAAACTTGGAAGAATCCTATCTTGCAATAGAGGTCGAACTCGATATAGGAAAGCTGGTCATCGCCACCGGGTACCAGCCGCCAAGACGAGAATATTTACCAATCCATTCTCTCTCTGGCCTATTTGGCAGAAGGACCCCCACCATATTATTGGGGAACCTTAATGCCAGATGTCGGGAGTCTGGGTACAGGACCTTCAATGGAAATGGAAGGTGCCTGGACACTATGATGGACCGAAATATGGTCCATAGAATAGGCCCAGACTTCCCAACCTATACTCGAGGAAGAAGTGCCACAAAACCAGACATTTGTCTGGCAAATCGTCAGCTGCCGTTCAATTACTACATGGAACCAGTCCAGGTACCATGTAGTGATCATATAGGGACCCTACTTACCATCAACAGGAACCCTATACAAGTCCCAGCTCCAGTCAGAAAAGACTACAGGAGAGCAAACTGGGCACGGTACGAGGCAATTCTCGAGGAGATAGACGAGGCACTCGACGACCTCAACGAACATCTTATGAATGCAGATAGGGCTTGCATCCCCAAAACCCAGTATGAAACCATCTCCTCATACTGGTGGACTGGGTACATGAAAGAACTCTACAGAGAATTGAGAGTCATGTACGAGTTAAACATCAGAAATGCATCAGTTGACTCGCTACAACGAAGTAGATAGATCAAGGAAGAGCTCAACCAGTTGATCCTCGAACAACAACAGAGACAATGGGGCGATGCGATCGAGAGCCTCGATAAAGATGCATCGCCTAAGGACTTTTGGAAGAAAGTAAAAAATCTCAGAGGATCATCTGGAAAAAAGAAGATGGATCCATTGAAACAGAAAAGAGAAACATCGAAGTAATACTCCGGCGTTATTGGGAAAAAATCTTCAGCATATCGGAAGAAGAAAACGAAGATTTTGATATAGAGTTCGAAAACAACATCGTAGACGAGCTTAACACGGAAATACACCGAACGCATCCGCATCACCAGGTGGATAGACTGCGTGACGGAGACGCCGAGATCACCGAAGAAGAGATCCTTGGCGCACTCCGCTCATTCCGACAAAAAGCTCCAGGCCAATCGGGGCTTACGAAGGTAAACTTTGAAAAGGCACCAGCCAACATCATCGAAGGAATGAGACGTATTTTTAACGCATGTCTGAATACAGGGTACTTTCCAGATGCTTACAAGACGGCAAAGATGATCTTCTTGCCCAAGCATGAAAAGGACCCAATGTTGAGAGAGAGCTACCGCCCAATTTCACTCCTGGAATTTGGCGGGAAACTCTTTAAGAAGATCCTCAACGGGAGACTGGTGTCTCACCTGGAAGAAAACTCCCTCTACAACCCATGTCAATTCGGGTTTAGAAAGAAGCGAAGTACGGAAATGGAAATCAATGTCATAACGGAAAAGTTTTTCCAAGCCAAACAGAACAGGAGTTATGTGGATATCGTTTGTCGGGATGTAACAAAAGCGTTTGATAAGGTGTGTCAGCAGGGCATGCAGTATAAGATCTTACGGCTTGGTCTAAGTAAAAACTTAGAAAGAACTCTCTGTGACTATGTCATGGAGAGAGCGGCGTATGTCAGTTTAGGGTGCACGGACGGACCAAAGTTTCCGCTCACTGCGGGCCTTCCGCAGGGGATGTCTGTCCCCCACCCTCTACTCGATATACACCGCGGACGTCCCAGCCCCTGTGTACCCCTCTTCCCTCAATATTAAGTACGCCGATGATTTCAGCCAGATAATCGTATCTCCATGGATGAATGCACCGTGGCAAGCTCGCATGACAGCGATGGAAATCGCGAACCTAAACAACTACGAGGCTCAGCACGTCGAAGAAAGAATTTTTCGAGCCACGTCCGCTGTCAGAACTCTATACACATTTAGAAATCTACATGAAAGCAACAAGAAGAAGATCTACAATGCCCTTGTAAGATCTACGTTGCTTTACCCCGCCTCCACCCTCTCATGTGTCTCAAAAACACAAAAGAGGCGACTTCAAGTAGTGCAAAATAAATGCATGTACCTAATCACGGGTAAACGCAGGTAAGAAAGAAGACGGCAAGAAGATCTGCACAGAGAGGCGGGGATAATTCACATTAACAAAGTCATAGAAGAACGGACCCGGAAATTGCAGGATCTGGTTAATCGGGAACTGAGTGATGAAATCACCCAGATGATTAACCAGAACAGCAGAGCTGACTGTCTCCCCAGATTCCCCAGCTCCGCCAACCGAGTGGCTGGCGGAGACGAAGTACCGTTCTATTCGTAAAAGTGATGTAAAAACCTGTAAAGAAAAGAAACAAGTAAAGAAAACTCAAATTACGACGACAACCCACCGATGAAGACAACTTTAAACCAAGACTAAGAAAAAAAACCCGATTTCGACAAATAAGCACCAACTAGAAGAAACAAAAACACTAAAAAAACACATGGCAACAAAAAATACCAATACATTAAGCACGCACTTAAACGTATTAAAAACACATACAGAGTAAGCAATACATAACATACACCAAATAAACTAAAAATTATTAAGACAAATGGCTTGAACGCCATAAATAATAATTATTTATAATTATTGCAAATCTACAGTAACAACAAAGAATACACGCAACCAATAAATTAATAAAAGTGATTGGTCTGATCACCAGACTCTAGGTATCTCTTTGCACCCTACTACACTTCTTTCTCTTTTCTCCACTTGTCTATTTTCTCTATCTACCCAGACACCCTATCGTCATCCCTTACATGCACCCACTTTAATTTAATCGTAATCGTAATTTGGTCCTGGAAAAGGAGGAGACCGTCACGGAAAGGAAAGACAAAACAGCAATACCGGTCATTTTTGAGAGTTGTGGAGTGGAATTCTCCACCTCCCCGAGAAGCAAGTGAAGCACATAAAGGGAAAGGGCAGCACTGCCCGAAGGAGGGAATGAGTTCCCCCGTCCCCCAGTACACCAAACGGATCCCCCTCCGTCTGATATCCGAGAAACCAAAACCTACCAGGCAATCGGTATTTGAGACGGTCATCGGCAAGATCAATATAGAGCTCACCCGTCTCATCGAGACACCAAATGGGTGGGCAGCAGTCTGTTGGAAGAACAAGGACGTTGAGACCCTTGTTTCAGACCAGGCTAAACAACCCCTACGCGAAATTGGGCTCGAAGTGGTAGTCCCCTACGAACTACTCGTGAGGCGTGCCGTGATTCTTAAAAGAGTGTATCCCTACTTTGCGGAGAACTCCACGGAAGAGATCAAAAACGAACTAAACGCCAAACAACCATGGGCAAGAGTGGACAGGGTTGACAAGATAGGTAAAACCCTGATTAAAGTCACCTTCGCCACCATCGAGATGGCTCAGAGACGTTAAGGGAAGGCCTCCTGGGCTTCTACCTTCGCGTTGCTCCGGAGCAGATAGAGGCAGAGGAATATATTTTCATAGAAAACTGCCAAATCTGCCTGGCCATCGAGAGTCACTCGACAAGAAACAGCCTTACGAATATACAAACCTGCGCGGCATGCTCCAAAACCGGTCACGGTTGGAGAGATTGCCGCGAGGAACAGCCCAAATGCGTTAACTGCGGAGGGGAGCATCGGGTTCTGGCCATGAGATGCCAACTACGCAAGGAAGCAATCAAAGCCAAGAGACTGAAACTAAAACAGCAAAAGGATGAAAAGTCACGAGGAATTTCATATGCCATCGCGGCATCTACTCCCGGAATCGTCACACCGATAACGGAGAGAGTGACTCCGAAGCTAATCCTGCCGGCCGAAAGCAAGGAAATTATGACGATGGTCATAGTTTCCCACCTGGCGAACCTTGCACGTTCCGGCTGCTTCTCGGAGGAACTCAACACAATGTTGAAACACAACGGTGTAAAAAATAAAATGTGGTTCCCACAGAACCCAGCATCTCATGACGTGCTGAACATCAAGTTCATTGATGACACGCAGTCTGAAAATACTGACGAATCAAGTAAAAAAGAAAAGGAATCAACTAACATTCAAGAGGAGGATGGGAGCCAAGAACGTATACAAGAAGATAGCGCAGAAGTAAAAAAAAAACCCGAAGGAAAAGAAATCTAAGAAGAAGAAGAGCAACAAATCCCCTAAACAAATAGAAGAGGAGAGTCTGGATGGGGAGTCAGAAGACGATCAGTCTTACCCCGAAGTACCCCTGACCGAAAAAGTCGATGTCCTGGAAAAGGGACACTTCTTCGACGGGGAGGAATTTAAACAAAAAAATTTGGGGACTACCGGATGTAGACCCGAAAAAATGAACCAAACCCACTTAGTAAAGGGCATTAGAAACGGCGAGTACAAGTGGACCTTTGAGGGGCCGTGGTCCCCAAAGGAAATGGGAAGCCTCCTATTCAGCAGCATGATGTTTATCCCGGAGTCAAGTCGTCACACGGGGAATTCGTCGACTTACAAGAACATAAAGTGCGGTATGATGACCTCAGCAATAAACTAAAAAGTAAGTAATGTCAAAAAGTGTAAAGCGCACAAATAAATAAATAATAGAACAAAAAGTTTAAAGTGAGAATAATTAATCAAAGTAAATAATTAACTAAACGTGTTAAATAGATAAATAAGCAAATAGATAAATGTGACAGTTAATAAACAAACGTATAGAAAATAAAATATTCAACTGTCAAAACAATCTAAGCGAGTAAAAATATAGCGGAAAATGTAAGTAGGAAATAAAAGAATATCAGTCAGTATAAAAATAAAGTGAAATAAAAGTAAACAATCGAATACAAATTAAAATATTCAAGTGTTAAAATAAATTAAATGAGTGAAAATATAGCGGAAAATGTAAATAGGAAATTATAAAATTAAGACTATCAGTCAATGTAAAAATAAAGTGAATTAAAAGTAATAATTAAGTAGATTATAAAATTAGTGTAAATATTAAAACCCAACTAGTGGGTAAAATTAGTGTATGTATTAAAACCTTATTAATGGGTAAAACTTAAAATCGTAAAATAACAAAAAGCTGAGCTCCTGCGTTCATTTCTCCAGGAGAAACCTCCTTACGTATCTTTGCCTTCGACTAAATCTTTTCACTCCTCAGCTAAATTTTTTAATATTTTTTCAACACTTTGTCTATAGATTTTTTTGCATTTTATGAATTTATTTATTTAATGTAAAACTACTTGTGCTTTTTCCCAATAAATATATCATATATAAAAACTGCATTTTCGCCTGTGATACACAGAGATCCCTCTCTGCCCTTTCTATGCACCAAATGAAAAAAAAATTAAAGGTAAAACTGTCGACTGTTCGGAATTCTTGGCAGAACTACCCCGGAATATTCATCTCACTAACTGGAAAAGGAGGAAATGTTTAGGCTAAATTTTTGCCTACGCCTCTGAAAATCTGGTTTCTAATTTTAGAACCAGATTTCACAAAAGAGAGTACTATACTGGTAATACACTCACCTTCATCATCATTCACTACTAATCATCTTTCCTTTTACAGCGGCCCCACTTAGGCAGATGACTGCTTAAGTCCCCGGCCCACCCCCCCTACGTAAACTGCCGTCAGATGTGAAAGGGGATTGCCATTCATGTTTCGTCCCAACTATGCCGGGCAGTTGCATGGCCATAATTGGGGGCATTAGAGGAAGCTGATTTGAGGAATAGCCCACAGCTGATAACAATGTCAGAAACTCTTCCGGATAAGGGACGGACTGCTACCTCCACTGCTCTTCCCAGCGTGGGACCCTCCCAGGACCATAGAGGGACACACAACCGTCTCTGTGGTATGTTGGGATGCGGTCGCGATTACAAAACCCTCGGTGGGCGGCATTGTGAATAAGTCCGCCATACAATCACATCCCTGAGATGATCCCACCCGGATTCATCTCATCCATCGTTATCATTAATCTAAAAGGCAATTCCCATTTCATTCCAGGCGGCTGGTGAGCGAAGGGGGAGGGGTTCTCTCTACATCCCCAAGGAAAAATAAAAATCATAAAAACATAAAATATATACAAACAGGTAAAATTTAGGACGTGTAACCAACCAAGGAAAAACAGAGCTTTGTAAAGAAGATTTGCACCCCCCAGTCAGAGGGGCTGCAAACGCACCAAAATCGCGTCCCACCCAGCCACAAGAGTCCCACTGAGAACAATAGGTGTAAAACCTAAGCCGGACCGTGGAAAAGTAAAGAGACGGTCTTCGGTAAGCTGAGCGTGGCTCTCCCCAGACTAATAGACACCCCAGCCGGTTACGTCGCAATCTGCGAAAAAGAGGCAGATGTGGAGACGCTGACGAAGGAAGAGGGACAACAAGTGCTAAAGGAGATAAACCTCCAGCCCAGCACTCCCCCTCAGATCCAGGCACATCGCAGCGTGGTGTGCAGACAGCTGGATCGGTCAACATAATAAGGAAGAGATCAAGGAGGAAATTATCAGAAACCAGTCGTGGGCCAACGTGGTGGAAGTAGTCAAGTTTCGTAATAATCGGGATAACACTGAACACCAACATGTATTCCAAATAATATTTAGCGAAACACAGATTGCCCAAAAGGCCAAAGAAAAAGGATTATTACTCTTCAACCCTAAAATCGGTGGAGACCAGATAGAATGGGGAGAGTTCACCCCCACCAAGTATGCTTCCGGTGCTTCGAGATGGAACACCATACAACAAAGGATTGTAAGGATCAAAACATGACCTGCTCTAGATGCAGTGGAAAAGGCCACGGATGGCGAGAATGCACAGCAGCAACGGAAAGGTGCCCAAACTGCGGACTGAACCACAGGGCGATGGCCATGTCCTGTCCCCAAAAGAAAGAATTCATAAGGAAAAAGAAAGCTGAGGAAACGAGGAGGAATACTACCTCCTACGCCCAAGCAACAAGAGCAGCCCCAACGAGAATGTCAGAAAAGCAACAGCCGAAGACTTATATCGAACTAGAGAATGAGAATTCGACAAAGATTCTTACGTGCATATTATTTGCGCACGTAAATAATCTTAGTAACCCAGGATCGTTCGCAAAGATACTAAATCTCATGCTGAAAACAAACGGTATGTCTGAGATGTGGTTTCCGGACGACCCACCATCGGGAGACGTGTTGCAGCTACAATTCCTGTCAAGGGGTGCACCAGAGGCACCGTCAACTCAATTTCCCCCGGAGGAAGGACCATCAGAGTCTGAAAAAAAAGCGAAGGCCACAACTGGGAAAATAAATTCAACTAGCACAGACCCAAAATTGTAGGCACAAAGCCGCCGAGAGAAGAAGGAGAGTAAAGCGGCGAGAAGAATAAAGGAAGCAGAGAGCAACCTCGCGAGCCAATCGTCCTCGAAATCTGATGCTGAAGAGACCGAAAACAGGGCGACCAAGAGCCCCGTAAGCTCAAGAAGTAGGTCGAAGACAACGAAACGTACTTACAAGTATTATGGAGAGGATATCGATCTCAAAATAATAACGAACGAGCAGACCCCATACCCCGAGAAGCTCTCCCCCAAGGAGATATATCAGAGTATCCAGCAAAAAATAATCAAATGGACCTACTCAGCACCAAAACGAGAATCAGACATTGAGCAAGCGATGCATGAAGGCACTGTAAAATTGCACAAAGACTCCTGAATCACCATAAGTGATGCAGAATACAAGAAGATAAGAAATGGCAAAAACCACAACACTTACGACGCACCAAAAGAACAAAAACACAGGAACAAGAAAACATGGAGAACATAAACAACGCTCTAAAAATACTCACACTGAATGTGAATGGATGGAAGGGAAAGTCCATTCCTTACACTAATATATTCCGTAAAGTGGACCCAGGCATCATCCTTATATTAGAACACGGCGTCAACACAAACACGGACACTATAAAAATACACAATTACACGGTAATACAAAATAATCATACACAAGAAAGATATGATGGCGCAGCCATCGCTATCAGAAAAAAAACATTAATTCCAAAACTCTACCGTACTTAGACGAATCATTCGTGGCTGTCGAGATCGCGACCCTGGTTAGAGGCCTAACTGCGGCGGCAGCCTACCAGCCGCCCAGGCGACAATACCTACCGATTCACAACTTCTTCACCCTCTTCGGGCACAAAAGGCTAGCGTTGCTAGGAGGGGACCTAAACGCCAGTTTCCGTTCATCTGACTACAGGTGCGTCGACGAAAGGGGACGAAACCTGGAGTTACTATTTGAAAGAAATAGGCCCTGGAGAGTTGGACCAGACTTCCCAACTTATCTAACACCATGCTCAGCAACAAAACCAGACATTGTGTTAGCAAGTCCAGAATTCCCCTTCAACATCGCCAACGCCCCAGTCCCAGTGGTCCCGAGCTATCATATCGCAATTTTCACCACCATTTCGCTTGCGCCAATGCTCAAGCCGCTCACACTTAGGAAAAGTTACGCGAAAGCTAACTGGGAGCAGTACAGAGAAATGCTCAGCACCTACCAGCCAGCTGACCAAGATGGCGCAAATCTTGAGCAAATTGATGAGGAGATTGACAAGATCTCATTCAAGCTGACGAAAGATGCGTCCCCAGAATCTCGCACAAAATGCTCGCACAACCTAGGTGGACGGACGAAATAAGGGAAATCGCCAGGGAACACAGGGACATTAACGAGGAAGTCGGTAGGACAGTCCCAAACTGGGAAAGGACAGCCCGAATGAGACAGCTAAGCGAGGAACTAAAGAACATAATCCTCGAGAAACAGAAGAAAATCTGGGACGATATCATATGCAAACTAGAGAGGGAGAGATATCCTGTAAGTTTTTGGAATAGCAACAGAAAACTAAGGGGATTGCCTCCCAGGCCTGGGATAAAAATAAATGAAGGCGACATCATCATAGAGGATCCGGATTCTCTCGAAAGGAGATTCAGGAGGCAGTGGAAAGAGGCATTTGCAATATCACCTGAAGAGAACGACGATTTCGACCAGGACTTCGAAGACCAACCTCTCGAGGACCTCAGGGCGATGATACATAGGACCCACCCACACCCGCAAGTATCTAGAGAAAGAGAGATGGTTAACCACGGGCACCCTATCACCATGAAGAGACCATTAACACCATAAGGTCCTTCAAGCAAAGGACCTTATCTCGGTTGGTCTGTGCTCACTAAGAACAACCTAGTGAACGCCCCACGGCAAATCATTCAGGGCATGATGAACACCATGAACGCATCCCTGAATACAGGTTACTTCCCTGATGGATATAAGGTAGCTAAAATAAGAATTCGAGCACAAAGCGGGCGTTCCCCAGGGGAGCTGCCTGAGTCCTTTGCTTTACCGGGTCTTCACCATCGACTTCCCTACTCCAATACAGAGACACGATGTATCTGCAGTACGCAGATGACGCCACGCAGATCGTCCCCAGTAGGGTTGGGAAAGCAAGGGACCAGGAGCTCAACACTATTGCAGAGATATCTAACATCAACCAATATTAGAGAAGGTGGAAAATCCGGACAAACAGGGACAAATTTAAGATCCTCCCTCTGTGCCGCAAGTTGACGTGGCCCATTGTAATAGATGGGAGGAGATATGGCTATTCCACCGAAGGCACCATCCTGGGCCTAAAAATCTCCGACCATGGATACTTGAGTCACTAAAATGAGAGGCAGAATATGGCGAAGAGAGAAATCTCTAAGCTATATAGGTTCAGAAATCTTAGCTCGGCGAATATCAAGAAAATATACCTGATGTTTATCCGGGCTAAACTCATCTACCCTGCAGTAGTGACTCAAACGGCCAGCAAGACCACCATGAAGAGGCTCCAGCGAGTACAGAACTCTGCATCCCTTTGCATAAATAAAACCAGACGAAGAGAGTATCTTCGGCAGAGGGACTTTCACCGCAGAGAGCGTCTGGAGCCCATTAATGTCGCAACTCAGAAACTGGCCAAAAAGGTCTGGTCTACAATGGCCAATGATATCATCCCAGAAATAAGAAGAACTGGTGGCAGAATAAACATCCCTGCCAGATTGCGCGGGAAGGTCGCTCAAAACCGGCTTTTCTCACCCACTAGACTCTGTTCCGAGGAAAACACAATACCAATCTACACATAAACATAAACAACACAGAGTACGACACAAAAACTACGAGACAGAAATTAAACTCACAATTAATGAAGAACAAGCAAACACAACAGAACAAAACACGAGGTAATACACTAAATTTGATCACAAATAAAGGCTCGAAAGCTCAACATTTCACGAAAACTAAGTAAACAAAACGAGGAGACAAATACACAGAAGAACATAAATAAGAACGCACACAGAGACAAACACAAGTCAACATTAATAAAACAAAAAGGAAAAATAAGTAGTTAGAGTATAAAAATGCCTGCGATACCCCTCAAACAAGGGCAACCCTACTTTTCTTTTACCATCTATCTTCTACCACTATCTAAATCTTCCACTATTGAGTACACCAGAAAATTGAATAAAACTGTCTGAACTGTGGCGGCGAACACCGAACCCTCGCAATTACATGCCCCTTTAAGAAGGACTTGATAAAAAAGAAGGAGGAATCAGAAAAGCGAAGGAGAAGAAGAAGAACACCACTTATGCCCGGGCTGCAAAAGCATCACAGGCAGAAGCAACTATGGATAGGACTCTGCTGAATGTTGAAAATGAGAACCCAACACAATTAATGGCATGTATTTACTATGCCCATAGAGCCAACCTATCAAGACCATGGACCTTTAAAACAGAACTAAACATGATGCTGAGGCTAAACGGGATGCCACACATGTGGTTTCATGATAGCCCCATATCGTGAGAGGTGCTGAAAGTAAAGCTTGTCGAACCCGCCCAGACTCAACCACCTATTGCTACAGGACGAAGCGCTTCCAGCTCTCGAGATCCACAGATTGCCGCACAGGAAGCGAGAAGGAACGCTGAAATAATTAAGAATAAGAAAATAACAAAACAACGCAGAAGAAATGGAAACGGAAAATATACAAGAACAAAAATTGGATGAATAATCAGAACGGGCAGCCAGAGAACAAAAAAGGTCGAATAACCAACAAAGGAAAAGATCTCCTACGTTTACCCCAAGGAAAAAACGACAATTAAGTGCAGAAAGAATAAATTTAAAACTATACGCTACAGAAAATACACGCCATCCCAAGGAACACCGCACTGAGGCTATCACCGATGGAATAATAAATGAGAAAATTAAATGGTAATATGAAGATCAGATACCAGAGCATCAGGTTGAAGAAGCCCTATACCAAGGAAATATCAGATACACGCCGGATATTTTCAACAATATATCCCAGAGTGAGTTTAACAAAAAGAGAAACGGAAAGTGCAGACCCTCCACCCCTACCAGACCACAGGACCAAAGAAGGACAAAAGAGAAGACCAGTAAGGTTAAGCAAAGGTAAAAACCCAGTATATCTCTTCTTTCTTTGTGTCTCTTCATCCCGAGGCACTTTCCAATTTCCTATTTCTGTAAGCTGCCCGCATACACGTCGGTAAATAACATTCGATATGAGCTCCAAATATCATTAAATTTGTGCATTCTACTTACATTAAATTATTTTACAATGTTTTATATTATTTTAGAATATACAATTGGTATTTAATTATACATAAGTAATTAAAAAGATAGTTTTCTTAATATTTCTTCGACAAAATAGGTTCATACTTAGAGCATTTAATAGATTCAAATAGAAGTTTTTTTAGTTTAATTAATCGTATATGTTTTTTTTAATTAAAGATATATTAATTTTAACATAAATAAAACAAAGCCATAATATTAATGGTTTTTATATAAAATTAAACTCATTTAAGGGCTAAGTTTCGATATTTAATTAGTGTCATGGTGACGTCTGGGAACCATCCCTTCAATAGTTGCTCAATACCACCAGATTTCTAATTTTCATTTTAAATTTTCGATTAACTTGATTTAAATTTCATATATAGATGCTATTGAATTGTAATTATTACATACAGTCTTTTACTCAGACTTTTATAATTATTCAACCAAAACTATTATATTCCTGTCTTTTGTTTCTTTTTAAAAATGGTACTAAAGTTCCTCGAGTTAACAGAAAGAAAAAATGATTTAGTTGGTGGTACAAATAAAAAACTCCTTTTGAAATTGACAGTAATTTGGAAAAATATGATTGAGGCTTTTATTCTTTTTTACAAATTATAATGTTGACGGTATTTACTGTTATAAAATTTACTAATAACTTTTCGTGCCAAAGTTAAACTTCAGGAGAGCAATGAATTTATTCTCGAGTTTCAAAGCTCCTAAAATCGAGCACTAGCTATTCTCATTTCTTTAATTGGCCTAGCAGTATCTTTAGGCGCTAATTATTATCTTGTAGTTTTTTTTTATATTCACTAATTGTAGTTCGCATCGCTTGCATAGTCCACACAAGCTTAGGGGAAAAAAAATCATTCGACCTCTGTTCATTCAGATATTTTCTAAAATGTATTACTATACGGAAACTGCTTTTCCCAGTAATTATCCATTCGGATTCCCTTACATCAAATGTTATTTTGGTTCGCCATTATAAGATTTCATAAAACACTTCAAATTGCTCATTTTTGAGGTTTGTTTGAGTCTCTTATTCCATATTGAAATCTGATCCCTACAGACGAAAGCAAAAAGATTACAAGTTTTATCTATACAATGCAGAAAGATATATATTGAAAGGAAATTTAAAAATAGAAAATAATGAAGACATTGCAGAACAAAAGAAAAAGTTGGAGGCCAGGGTAAGGCAAAAGTAGGCAAGCAGTTAAAAAAAAATCCTGCGAGTTGTCGGAATGACTATTTCGGGCATGATTTCTTAACTGCTTACCTAGAATCAGTGTACTACTGAGAATAATTGTTGGATGAGACGCAGCTGTTCAAGATAAACAACATCGATAAAATCCGACTTCAGGTGTTCCAAAGAGACAGCATCTTGCTTGGTGCCATGTTGTAGAACAAAGAATTTCGGCTTACTGGAAATTACGAAAAATGGTCCGACATTAACGGGTTGCAAACCGAACAAGTTTAGTCGCAACGAACAAAGACATTAAAAAAAAGGTGACATCTCTTTCGGCATGCAAGGTTTCTGGTTAGCAGTCACCTTTGGCGCGGTCGAGCAAATTTTCGCAATCACCGGTACCGAATATTGCATTTTAAGAATCAGGAAAGCAAGAAGACGGTAGAGGCCTGTCAGAAGAAAAAAAAATGAACGGGAATATGAGATAATACGTAAATTAGTTCTGCTGTAGATCATGACAGTTCCTGTTTCAAGGGTGAACTCATCCCAAGCAGCATCAAATGCAGCTTTTCCATTCACATAATATTCGGTTTCGTGGAACGTAGACTATCTTTAACCTGACGATGTAGATTTCAAAGCTCTTGTTTTGTGTATGGTAGCTTGTGTCACGTATGTGAAATGAACCAATTAATAACATGAGAAACCTAACCCAAGACTAAGGCTCGATTGACGGTGGAAGCTCTAATGTACGGAATAGCAACAACCCCTGGTCAACGTGTGAAACGGACGATTAGGGTAAAGAGATAGGTACAACCACAAGAATAAACAGGAGGATCAACTAGATTGACATGTATAGTGTCTAAACGTGGCTGAGGAAGGTGGGAAAGAGCCAGAGGGGTCTTGGTGTTACGATAGACATTGACACGCTGACAAGACAAGCATGGACGAGTGTTTCTCAAACACCAGGATGAGAAAGATCGTGAATTTGATGGAAAACAGGACGACGGAAAGCAAGAGGTCGAAGACAATCATGCAAGGAAAATTCAACAAAGATGTGCCCCAAAAAACTCTAGAAGGTCGATCTCACGATCTACCAGTTGAGATGAATGATGCAATTATTGCATGTCTTCATCTTACTCTTGAACTAACGCTATCGGCGCATGTTCAATGGCCGAAAGATGCGAAATTAGCATGCTCGAGATGGAAGAATGTAAGAAAGCGCGTCCTGTGCGACGTTTGAAAAGCCAGGAAAATGCAAAATGTCACTCCTAAGTTGCAGGATAAAGTCCAGATGAAGAACATCAACTACAGTGTCTAAATAAAGAAGACATGCTACAGGTGGATAATGCACCAACTAAAGGCTAGTGGTCAGTGTTTTCAGTAAAATCACGTCATTCCAAATACTGTTGAAAGTGGCGGATAGGCAGGTAAATGCCGAGCAGTTCCCTTGGAAACATATTGTATCTCTTTTGAGGAGGTCGTACCGCTCACTAGACATACTAGGCAAATGCTAAGGGCCCCAGCCAGCCGGGGGCAAGACTACAGGCGATTTTGGGGGAGGGAGGGGCTGGTAATTGCCTATTTTTATAATGGCTCTTTTAGAAAAGGATTTAAAAGAATATAATTTTCAATAACACCTCTCTGAATCGTAAATGTTCGATTACTAAAATTGTTCTTTAATTTAGGATTATCCACTGCCTCGGAGCAGAATTCCATCAAGTAAACTATTCCACCCTACCCCTCTGATCTCTCGTAATTGCATCTAAAGGTGCATAAATCGAGGTCAGGTTGATGGACACACCCAAATGTGTATTCCTCAATATTTCTTTTTTTCTAAAGGGCTATCTGGCCACTGCCCACTTAGGCATAAGTCGCCGTAAACAAACAGCCTAGTTCTAGGCTACTTTAAAAAAATTAAACAAGAAAACACAATAAAAAGAAATAACAATAACAAAACAATAACAAAAACAACAACTAAACCTAGTTAAATGAAAGAAAGAGGGCCGGCCTCCCCCAAATAGTCAACAAGTCAACCAGTCAATGTGCACGCACTCACCCGAGTACAAAGGATAGGCGGTAGCGACCCCGCCCATCCCGGTACCGGGACAGCTGACATGCGCGAAGATCACCTAGACTGGGACATTCGACAAGAATGTGCCGAACAGTCTGGGGGACGACGCAGTCGTCGCAATAGGGCGAGGGCGAGCGCTCCATCAAATAGCGATGCGTCACATTAGGGTGTCCGATTCGGAGACGACAGAAAGCAGTCGCAGCATTGCAGGATAGGTCCATGGGAACAGTCGCGGCGCAATGGCACGCAACTTTAAGTTCCCTTCGACCGTCTCCCATCTTCTTTGCCAAGCAGTCCGAAGAGCTGCCCCTATTCCTGCCATGTAGTCGCGGTGAGGAAGAGCGAAACGCTGGTCCGGTCGCAGAGTCCTCGTGGACTCTTTGCGCCCTCATTCCCCGCAATTCCTACATGTCCAGGAACCCAGCAGAAGATAATCTCGACATCTGCCCGGCTCACCAAAACCGTGGCGTTACGGATTTTGCGAACCAGGGGATGCGGCGATTCCAAAGCCCCGAGAGCACTCAGGGCGTTTTGTGAGTCGCTATAGATCACAATCCGGTCTCGGAACCAGGCACGTCGCGTAATCTCCCGTACCGAGTGGTGTATTGCCACCAGCTCGGCTGTGAAGACAGACGCAGCGCCTGGTAGAGCCCCGCTGACTTCAAACATAGGGGATATGGCGTGGAAGCCGACCCCCTCTTGGGACTTGGAGCCATCCGTCTACCCTGGCACGGTTCCAGCATGACACGAGGTGTGTTCCAAAAAGGTCGAAAGCAATACTCCCAGCGCCGTACAAGCTTTGGGAGCAGAGGCGTGGCGACAAATAGCCAAATGTGGAACCCTCCAGGGTGGCGTCCTTGGCACAACCAGGGGCGCCACCGGCCCGAGAGCTATATCTACCCCTCAAAGTAGTTTCCTGGCCCTAAACCCAAAGGGCTTAGTGTATGACTGGCGTCTCTCGGCGTGATAGGCACCGTCTAGATCAGCTGTGGATGCAGTGAAAGCTGTCGGCGACTGAGGGAGGCGCCGTGCTCGCGCGTACCGTCGAGTGATGCACTGCACGTGGCGCAGAGCGAGTGGCATCCTTCCAGCATCGACTAGTAGACACTCAATGGGAAAAGTGCGGAAGGCACCGGTCGCAAGGCGGAGGCCGGTGTGGTGGATCGAATCCACTTTCCGCAATAAACGCTCGGCTGCGGATGCATAAAACTCGCATCCGTAGTCGAGCTTCGAACGAACAAAGGATCGATGAAAAAGTAGGGCAGTAGTCCTATCAGCGCCTTAAGCACTTAACGTCACGGAATGGAGAATATCCATGGCGCGGGTACAAGAGACCCTAAGGCTGCGAATATGAGCCTCCCAGGTGAAGCTTCGGTCGAATACAAGACCAAGGAAACGGTGCTACTCAACCAAATCCAGGCGCACCCTATTAAGAAACAAATCTAGGTCAGGGTGGAGCCGTGGATATCGGCAGAAATGCACCACCTTAGTCTTGGCCAAAGAAAACCGAAACCTGTGCGCTTTGGCATTGCGAGAGACGCGGTTCAATGCCTGTTGGAGTCGACGCTCCAGAGTTGGCATCTGGGCCGTGCCAAAAGAGATCGAAAGGTCTTCCACGTAGAGCGTAGCGAGAACATTTTCTGGCAGCACCGAGGTGATGCCGTTGATGCTCAGGGCAAAGAGGTGACACTGAGGACACTTCCCTGCGGGACACCCTCTTCCTGCTCCTGTGGGCCGGAGAGAGCTCCCCCCACCCGTACGTGGAATCGACGATCTCGCAAACATTCAGATATAAAGACTGGGAGGCGTCCCCTCGCCCCCATCGTGTGGAGAGTCTCCATGATACCGTACGCCATGCGGTATCATAGGTCTTCTCCAGATCGAAAAACACCGTGGCGTAGTGATGTCTACGAAGGAAAGCCTCGCAGACAGCATTTTCCAGTCGAAGCAGAGCAACTGACGTGGAGTGGAAATTGCGGAAGCCGCACTGTGCAGAAGAAAGATGACCTCCGCTGTCCAGGCAAAAGGCTGTCTAACATTTACCAATTTCTCCATCAACTTGCACACGCAAGAGGTTAGAGAGATTTGGCGGCAACCGGTCGGAGTAGAGTGATCTCTCCCCGGTTTGCGAAAGGCGAGCACAGTAGCGATTGACCAGGAATCTGGGAGAAGACCCTCGACCTAAAAACCTGTTGAACAATTCTCACAGAAAGGCCATGCCTTGCTCACCCAGGTGTCAAAGCATGGCGTACGGGAAACAGTCCGGACCATGGGCGGTGTCCGCGCACGAAGCGAGAGCGGAGTGCAGCTCGCTCCCAGTAAACCTGTCGTTGAAGGGTTTTCCGCCTCTGTAGGTAAAGTCCAGCCGGCGGCCTTCCGAGACATGACGACGTGCATTGAATGCTAACGGAGCAGCATCCCGGCTAGAGAATGCGGAAAAAGCGGTCGCGAAGGATTCCGCCACGGACGCGGGGTCCGAGATTGTGGTCCCATTCTCCTGGAGAACGGGAGGGCGGTCCTGCGAGAACTTGCCTCGAATCGTTTTGACTCACTTCCACACTTCTGCTATAAGGGTCTTCCTGTTAAGTGAAGACACGTATGCCTGCCAAGAAGAGCGGCGGGCGTGCTTCGAAATATACCGGAACCTAGCCCTAGCCCGACGAAATTCAGCGACAGTGAAATCGTTAGTGCGGCGCTTATAGCGCATGTAGGCATAACGCTTCTGTTTGATGGCCGTCTCACACTCGGCCAGCCTCATGGGAGTGGTCGGCGTGCAAAACGGCCAGACTTCCTAAGAATAGTAGTCAGGCCCGCGGCGATGAGGTTGCCGGAGAAGAACTCAACGGTCTCATCTACCGACCTAAACTCCTCGACTGAGATAGAAAATTCAGTCATTCCCTCAAATGAAGGCCACCGCGCCAAGCACCCCTGAGGTGGGCGCTGTCGCCTTCGAGGACTTATTGGGGGAGGTTGGGCTCACCATGCGAGTCTTTTCCTCCCTCCGCTTCGAAACCTTAGGCGGGCGTTGCGGCTTCGGAGGCGGAGGCCCCTTTTTTCAAAGAACCACCGTCTCCGAGCCACTCGCTCCACCTCGGGGCGTGGACGAAGGAGCCGAAGCTCCTTTGTTGCTATCCTCCTTTCGGGTGACAGCTTTAGGAACCCCCGAAGATGGCCTAGCGACCATGTTCATGGGTGTTGCCTCCTGTGAGTCTAACGACTCAGTGGAGGCGCGTGGCCGTTTCGCCTTACGGGAAACGGTCACGCTGGGGTAGAAGGGGGAGCCATGGTTTTAGCGGGGCTGGGTGTGAACCCTTTTTGCCGCTAGCTTTACCAGGGTAGCGCCCGGGTTGAGTATAGCCCGCAGAAGGGCTCCGAATGGGCACGGAAACAACCGTGCTCGTTGGCCTGGATGGGCCAGGAGCAGAGGGTGCCTTTCTAACTATTGAGGCATATGACGTCCGAGGAAGAGCCGGGCGCGCCAGGACCAAGTCCTTAGCCTCGCGGAATGAGAGTCGATCCTGGGCCTGAACGGCCAGGATTTCTTTCTCAAGGAGATATGCACCAAATTGCTTCGAAGAAGCGGGATGCGGCTCTCCGCAATTGACACACTTGGCCATACACGATTTAAACTTATCGTGTGCGGCCTTGGAGCAATTTACACAAACTTTGGGTGACTCCGACTTTGCACGTCTACAATAACGATTCGTATGGCCGAAGCGGTGACAGTAATAGCACCGCCGTTGCAGTGGCATGAATGCCTTCACGCGGTAGCGGTACCAACCGGCACGCACCTACTCAGGGAGCTTGTCACAGTCGAACGTGACGAAGAGTGTAGGGGTGGGCCCCGAGGCCCCTTCCTGTTTTCTCATCACACGTTCGACCTTGACCGCCCTATGGTCGGCCAGCTCAAGGGTGATGTCCGCAATGGAGTAGTCAACGAGTTCACTCGCATAAACTACTCCTTTCACAAAGTTCATGGTAGAGTGCAGCGTCACACTCCCTGGGGTGCCATGAAGTGTCCGAAGAGCACTTATCTTGGCCGCCTCGGCGGGATTCGCCGCATTCGCCAGAAGGCTCCCGTCCGAGAGACGGGTCACCTTTGGCTCTCTACCAATTGCACTAGCTAATCCTCTCCTCTGATGGATCATGTTGCCCTTGGCCAACATAGTGCCATGAGTGGAGCGAATAACGAGGAAGCGTTTGAAGCCAGTGGGCTCGAAAACGCCAGGTAACCTCTGAATCAGGGGCCCCGATGTCATCGAGGCTCCGCCCTGTGCACTTTTGGTCTTTGTAATAGTCATGTGCTCCGCACCCGGGAAGGGCAAATGAGCCGGATGTGCCGATCTTGGCTTGGTCGCTTGCCAAAGGTGGAGCAAACCTATCCGTTCCCGTAGCCCTGCGGATGGAGAGGAGCCCCGAGTCTTTTTAGTCTTTCTTGTCTTTTTCTTCTTTTTAGGAGAGGAGGGCGGGGAATAAACCCGCTTCTCACCTCCACCGACAGAAGCCCCTAGGCCAGATGGACCGGCCTCAGCCAGGTCCTTCTCCGAAATGGAAAAGGTCCTGGTGGTCGCAGGGGCACCGCTCAGAGGAGATCCCTTCCCTCCCTGTACTGCCTTGGAGCCCTCAGCCGTTTGAGGAGGACCTTGCATAGGGGCGGATTGGGGTTTGGTGCTTGGTGCCGAGCCCGGATTTCCCCCCATCAGAGGCCCTACCGTCTGAGGCTGGGTTGTCCCAAGAACCATGTCTATCACAGGAGGGGCCTCCAGTTGGCCATCCCCTCCCAGGACATCGCAGGTCCCCTTGGCAGCGTCACCAGTCTTTTGTGGGGAGGCACAGGCCTTGACCCCGTCAAGGTTTAATATTCTTGCCAGCAGTTTTTTTGAGGCAAGCGACCAAAGGGGCCCTGGCTTCCCTCTCTCCCCTAAGGAGGTTTGCCCTACCGAGCCGCTTACACGAGTGGCGGTCGGCAATGGGCTGCCTGCTGGCTTTCGTGGCAGTCCCCTTAGAAAGAAAAGGAGGGACTGGCGCTGGAAACAGGGAGGTGCCCGAAAGCCCCTCTAGAGAAGGTGGTGACGGGGAGTTCCCTTCACCCGTAGGCGTAGGAGAGGAGTAAGCCTCCTCTCCGGTTAAAGAAATATGGAGGGTCCCCTGCGCAAGCAAAGGGGAGGGAACCTCCATTTTTGTCGGTGGAGCTGCCCCAGTGCGGCTCCGTCGATGAGCAAGGGGGAATAAGGGGGAGATTTTTTTTTAACACCATTGGGCATGGTGACCCTAAATTTTCTGCGGGACGCAATAGCTCGACACCTCTCACAGTTGCCCGCAGTGCAAGAGGTGCTTACAGGCCTGCCAGAGCCAGGCGCCGCCATTTCGGACCATCCCTTCCGCCTGGTGGCCTGGCAGTCCATCGTCATGGCGGCTCCACCTTGAACACGGCGTAAAAGGATAAATTGTGAAGAGGAGAGGACTAGGGATGTGAGGAAGGTATGGGTGGGGATGAAGCAGGTTGTTAAAAAAACTCATCCCGAACCGGAGCTCAGGAGTAAGGGAGCGTTGTCCCCTCCCCCCTCACCCCCAATCCGGGACGGTTGGCTTGAGAAGAAGGTCAGCATCTACCCTGTGAAATTAGAGGCTGACCAGAGAAAGTTGTGGGAGAGGTTGTATGAAAAGAGAGGAAACAAGTGTTTTGAAGGAAGGAAGAGAGGCTAAGCTTTGGCCGGACGGGGTGCTGAGTCCTGTCAGCACGGCGGCCACGATGGCAAATCGCCGCGCCCCTTACGGGGGTGTATTCCTCAAATGAAAAGACTAAAGCCCTCTGCAGCTCAAAGAAGATGAAGAAAAACAAGAAAGAAGCCGAGGTAATCGTGTCATGAAATATCTTGTTAGAAATTGCCTGAACCGAACCGAACGTATGTTCTGGCAGATAGGCTAGTTCGTAATGGTAATCGGCTAACGTTAGCCCTCATAGTGACAGTACTGTTAGGGCTGCTTCATTAGCTTACTTTCAATATGATAATTATTGAAGAAAGTAGAAAATACATTGATGTACGAAATGCATGTAGTGATAACATTGGTGATAAAGATCGCTTCTTTTAAAGTTTGTGCTCTAACGCACAGCGAGAATCATACCGTAGACTGTGTGTAGGCGAGTGCCTACCGGTAGTCCCTGAACCTCACTAACTGGCTTAAATTATCGAACATGCACTTTCTGAGATGTCGAACTTCTTTGATGCTTCAATTTCATGTTGCCATTTTTGAAGGGTCAAAAAAGACTTTGCTGAGCCTGCAACGATTAAAATGAAAGCACAAAAACACTCGTAATGCTATTAGTAACTTGTGTCCACCAGGCACCAACTTTTGGGCATCACTACATACTGTTGTGTCACCCCTTCTAATGCACTGAAAACAACGTCACACAATAAAATTAAGTCTTGTATGATCTTAGTTGGGCTAATAAACATATAAAACGTCATTTACTTTCTAGGGAATATCAACGAAACCCGAAAATATATAATCTTCATCAGACATATGTAAGTTATTACCATTGTATTACATTTAATTATAGCAGGTGTACTGAAGTTACTGTTTCATATACACTAATTATATACATATAACAATTTTGAGATGTCTATATTGACATTAGCTTGCTGCTATGTTTAGGATGTCCTAGTTCAGGGGATGTTATTATGTCAGGTATCAGGTACAGGTTATGAAATTTTGGTTTCACAATTCCCATGTATTTACCTTCCCATGTAAACACCCAGTTGATTAAATATCTTACTGTCTCTTTTTAGATTCAATTCTGAAATATTTTATCACCCACCCCATCCACTCTTGGGCCAGCAGTCGCATCCATCTTGGGGCCCAGTGATGGAGGGCTCTCTGACACCCAACCTTGAAGTAAAGAAAATCTACCCACAATCCGCTCTACATCAGACCAGACTGTCAGTGAAATAGGTACACATTCCTCTATCCTCACCCCAGTGCTGCTTGGCTTTACAGAGGTAAGACAACCTATCCCATTCACTTTAGGACAGAGCACTGGGATATCAGCTTCAGCAATAGACCTTGCAGACTGGAGATCTGTTGTATCTGACAAACTTAGAACAGAGATCATTTAAAGGAGACCATTCTAATTAGAAAACAAATTCACTTTTCCCCAAAGCAGCGATGGTAGAATGTGTCAGCATGATTATTTCACCAGATAGTTAACAAATAGACAGAAAATCCAAAGAAGCTGGCTGATGTACTCAAGAAAAAGAGACAGTTTACTATGTTTTTCTTTGTAAACTTTTTTCAGTCAAAGAATTCAGACTGGAAGGATGCTCCCTCCATTCTTAAGCTATATGAGAATAGTATGGGGCATAATACCAATATGAGAAAATGGAAGGACTTGGAGGTCCGTTTTGAAAAGGGGCTGACTGTACATGTCCAAAGATATGGCACTCCCAGGGGCTGAGAGAAAGAGGTAGCGTGAGGTTTTTCATCGATTAGTGGCCATAATTCAAACCTTGGCTGAGAGGAACCTGGCCTCCATGGTGACGACAGCAAAGCTGAATGACCCAGACAATGGGAATTTTCTGAAGCATGTTGAGCTTATGGCCAGGTTTGACCCTGTGATGATATATAACGTCCGCAAGGTAGAAAGTGATTTAAACAAACATCCAGATTACCTGGGTAACAACATCCAGAGTGAATTAATACAGTACATCAGCCCCCCCAAATCCTACAGCACATCGTGGAAGAGGTAAAAATATGCAAATAATATTCCAATATTCTGGATTGCACACCTCAATTTTCTGTGATTGTCAGGAACGTGACACAAGATGACAACCACAAATTAAAGAGCACTTTGGAGTTTTCTTGTGGTTGAGTAGTCAACAGAAAAAGCCTTGTTAACTCTCATCCTCAAAAAGCTGGAGGACCTTAACAACCCCTTTGAGAACTGCAGAGAACAGCCCTATGTTTACGGTGCCAATATGAGTGGGAAGAATAAAGGCATTCAGGCTAAGCTACTCCAGAAGAAGCTAAGGGCCTTTTATGTCCAATGTGTGGCCCACGTTTTAAATTTAGTTGTAGCAGAAGCTGCAAAAAGCCCGACAGACACAATTGGCTCCTTTGCATATTTGTCCAAATTATTCTCGCTCTTCTCAGGCTTCACCCACAGATGGGATATCCTTCTGAGACATGCCAAAATTACCCTTAAGTCATGGTCAGAGACTAGATGAGAGAACAGGATTAAGAGTGTGGAGGCAGTGAGGTACCGGGCTGGGCAAGTGAGAGATGCTCTTGTGGAGGTCAGACAAACAACACCAGAATCCATGGTGAAAGTCGAAGCCCAGGCTTTGGCTGAAGAGGTTGGTTACCAAGGGTGATTTGTCACCGAGTTTTGGTACCTTTCTTGGGTTAGCCAAATAGGTTTCTTGGTTCAGCTTGGTGGCTACCTGTTCGATTCTCCTGGGAGTCCAATGCACGTGAGGTACTGACTACAAAAGGGTAGATAATTATCTTCTTTCTTAATTGCAGGGTGGGTAAAGGTGATCAGAGATTTCCTCAAAGGTAAAGACATCTTGGGGCTGGATTCACTATTCTTTATTCAGCGGGAACTTGGAAAGACTTCAGTTGTGTCTCTTCATAGATTTTAGTCTTCATCATAACGTCAGTGGCGGCTCGTGTATAGGCACTGCGGAACTGCAGCACCCCCTATTTCCACTCAATATTATCGATAACATTGAATATAAAGAGTCCTTTTTTCTTTAATTTTTTTTTTATACTTTTACATTATATAATCCTTTTATAAAAAAATACAAAAATCCTTGTATAGAACTGTGCAATTCATAGTTCCAGCAACGCGGTGTTTGGCTGTTGTACGCATGCTCACATGTCCAATTTAGGAAGCTGCACGCTAGTGAGAGACATCACTGTTGCTCATGTAGTGCCGATCCTGGTGTGCTATTGGGAGGTAGTGTTTCTTTTCGACTCCGTGTGTGTTGTGCTTAAAAACGTGTTTATATTCTTAAATGTAATAAAGTGTAGAAGTTAATTCATATTTTTTGGGGGGGGTTCTTTTATTAATTAATTGAGCTTCTGAAATTTATCTTGTAAAATAATCTAGATGATGTTCTTAGTGAAATTACGAAACTGATAAAAATCCTTTTGCCAATTCCCATGATTACATCAGAGGCAGAACGCTGCTTTTCAACACTGAAAAGAATAAAAACTTTTTAAGGAGCACTATACATTCTGAAAGACTAAATGCACTTGCTGTGCTTTCAAGGGAGAAAAAAATCCTCAGTACTCATCCAGAAATCAAGGAGGAAATAATAAATCTTTTCACGCAAATTAAAACAAGAAGAATGGATTTTGTTTTTAAATGAATGGATCAAGCTTTAACTGTAACAATTTAGGCTATTAGTAAGTCAAAAAATGTTTGAGTTTGTTCTGTTTAGGATTTTATCAAGTTTATCTCAAATAATTTTTTTTTATATGTTTATTTCCTTTTATATAATACATATTAAACTAATGCTAAAAAATTCTGATACAGCATCCCCACTAATTTTAGCTACAAGTCGCCACTGATTATTATTATTATTCATAAGGCACTTTCCAATTTCCCTTTTATGTAAAAGGCCAGAACTCACACGGCGGTATTTAACAGATTACAACTGAAATTAATTTTATACATTCGATATGAATTAAAATAATATTATATTTATAAACATTCTACTTACATTACTTTATGTTATAATGTTTTACATTATTATTGGATCTTACAATTGTTTTATTATTAGTAGTATAAAGAAACAATTTAATAAGATTTAATAATTTTCCTTTAACATATTTCATCGATCGAATCAGTAGGGCAAAACAAAGGAAGGGGGATGGCTGTTATGACAAGTCAGGACCTGCAGCCGCATGCTCCTGCCTCGTCTATTGAAGAAGCAGTAGCTGATCGCAGATCGTCAGTCACAAATTTTTCAACAATGGAGAAGGTTGAGCACCGCGCAGTGATCAAATTTTTGACCAAGGAGAGCAAGAATGCAAAAGAGATCCATGAACGCATGGTTGCAGTGTACACCGACACCGCCCCTTCCTATGCAACCATTGCTCGCTGGAGTAGGGAGTTCCGCTATGGTTGTGAGTCCCTTGAAGATGATCCCCGTACAAGACGCCCGTCAGACGTGACCAACGAGACAATGTGGCTCGTGTGGAAAGGATAATCCTCGAAAATCGACGGGTGAAGGGCGAAGAAATCGAGCAAGAACTTGGAATATCACATGGAAGTATTATCAACATCATCCACGGCAATTTGGCCATGACCAAGGTCTCTGCCCTGTGCGAGTGCGGATTCGAGGAGCTCAACCATCTACCCTACAGTCCAGATCTGGCCCCTAGCGACTACTTTTTATTACGCCAGCTCAAGGCTGCACTGCGTGGACGCCGGTTTGGGGATGATGAAGATGTCCAGATCGCCGTCCAGGAGTGGATTGAACAGCAGTCGGGAGATTTATGGTGGTCGGGAATTCGAAGCCTCAGGGACAAGTGGCGCAAGTGCATTGAAGTCGAGGGTAGTTATATTGAAAAATAATAAAACACTTTTCCTCATATTTCATTACCTTATATCCGAATGCAAATTTTTTTTGACCGCTCTTCGTATTTAAAGTGTTTTAAAACATTAACATGGAAATTGTGGGGTTTAATTTATACTAAATGGATATGTTTTTATTACAGTTATCTTAATCTTGACCGAAACAAAACAAAGGCATTATATTGTTTGTTTTTCTATAAGATTAAAGTCATTTGATAGCAGTTTTCAATGTTTAATTAGCAGACAAGGTGGTACATAAAGACATCCTTTAATAGTTATCAAATGCTACCATTTCTCTCATTTTTATGTTCAAATCATCATCGATTAAACGAGATTTATATTAAATATATAGAAGAAATGGGATTGAGATTGTTACCTAGAGACTTTTATATATATTCTATAATTATATAAGCAATATTATTATATTCCAGTCTTTAGTTTGTTTCAAGATGTTCAAAAGTTTTTGAATTAAAAGAGAGAGAGAAAAAAGGATTTAGTTAATCGTAAAAATATAAAAGGTTGATAAGAAAAATGACAGAAATGCAAAAAATCTAACTAAGCTGTTTACTCTCTAACGTTAGGAGATATTGAAATTATAATGTTGCGGGTGTTTACTGTTATAAAATTACCTAATTACCATTTGAGGCCAATATTTGAAATTCGGGACAAACTATGGTTCTTGGTCTTAGAGCTTTTGCTCGCAAGCAACTTTGCACGAGTTTCTCTTCATTCCTTTAAGGGATTTGGCATTATCATTTAGCGCTCGTTGTAGTTTATATAGTTTTGTTTAATTTTTTACTGTAGTTTACCTGCTTGCACAAATCCCACCAGCTTAGGAAAACAAAAAAAAATCCGGTCATCCATAAGGAATCCTTTACTTCAAATGTTATATTTTTGGTTCAACGTGTAACCCTATCATAAGATTTCATAAAACTTCAAATTCCTCATTTTTGAGGTGTCTTTGAGTACCTTATTCCATCCTATGATCTGGTTCCTACACTATAAGTTATTTAAGGCTGTTTCTAATAATTCTTCTGTTATTGACATCTTCATTGTCTACAGGTGAAACGCTAAACTCCTAAAAATTTAGGAATCTGATAGAGCTAAAACGGGTATTAAGGATTCCTCATTAGTTCCCAGTGGAAATTGTTAAGCTTTTGTTTGGTATCTCTTGCGATATAAAGTTTCACGTTGTATTGATGAAAGAGCACATTAATTCATTAATGCTGATTTTGTTTTCAAGCATTGCATTCAAATGTTCCAATTGAGTACAGTATACCTCTATGGTGATAGTCTGATTTGGGCCAAGAAAATCCAAATGGATTATGAAATTCATATCATACCAAATACATAGGAGAGAATGTTCAGTGGATGAGGCTCCTGTTTCGGCTGGTGTATTGGTTTTCCCTAGGACTGATACATTTTCTTGAACGTCTATTATTATTCTACATAACCTTCTATTCGTCTCCTGTAACAATCCTAGCGAAAATGAGTACTTTTTCGTCAAGAAATGGGAGGAACAATTGTTGATTTTTGTTACAAGTGTACCTCTGACAGGTCGTGAAACCTTGCATTTCTCCTATAAATGACGATGCACAGTGGAATTGGTTGAATGCAGTTTTTTTCAGCCAATTGTTCAAGTTATTATCGGATTTTCTTTGACTATTATTTTTACAAGATCTTAATCAAATTCCACTGGTCGTCTTGAACGGAATTAATTTTTTAGACTAACGTTTCCCGAATGAAATTTCTGAAACCATATCTTGCACTAGCTCACACTAATTCTTCCTTCACATATATTCGACACAAGCTTACAGTGCCCGCAAAAATACATCTATACATTAAGAATTTTGGGATAATAAAAAGAAAAAATGCAACTTACATGAATTTTATTTTCACTTTTAACTTACAACTAGTCATGTTGCCCTTGTTATTGATCACCATCTTAAGTCGCTTAGGCATCGAATTGGCTAGGTTGGAGAAGCAGAAAGCGTCCATGGTGACCCAAAGCTTCTTCGGCACCTCCTTCAGTTGCGTAATGATGGAGGGTGGAGTTTTTTCAAGCTTACTTGTTATGACGTTCCATGTTTTTTAGATGGGATTTGGTCAGGCGAATTGTCTGACCACCACAAAACACTGATATTATTATCTTCAAGGAACTTTTTTACTGCTTTTGACTTATGGGCAGGGGCACCATCATGCATTAAAAAGTCGCACTCGCGAATGTCCCCTAACTGGAGTATGTGCCTCCTTAACACCTCGATATAATTAATTCCTTGCATCGCTATGTGCTTAGGAAGGAATTATAGTCCCCCTATCTCCTTTGTAGGAAAAACGATATTCCACCCTAAAAACAGAGGCCATGGTTCGGTCACCGCAACGTCCTGGCATTTGGCCGCGTAGCCGATTACTTAACCCCCTTCCCTCTCCCCTCGCCTCGCGGATCACCAGAAAGGCCTCCCCACAACTACGAGATGCTCGAATCATCATATTTCGGGTCCGGCGAGCCTAACATTGGGCTAAGTGAAAGACGCTCGGAGAAGCACCGTTGGAGGAGAGAGGCTTAATTTCTAAGACCTCATCCTTCCCCTGCTTCCCCTACCCCCAGTTAGGGTGGTGAAGTATATATGTGGATAACTGTAGAAAAACATGATGAGATCGAGTTAGCGATCGAGACGACGAAGTCAGGCTAAAATGCTCGGCAACCCAAAAAAAGGGACAGAGAAGAAGCCATACTGAGCCAGTTCCTGGTGGTCACACTGAAATTGAGTTTAACTTGTATTGAGAAACAAGTTCAATTATCTCTCGCCAAGAAACCCCGTATCACGTTTACAACAAAACCCAGAGATAGTCCTCGCCATTGAGGAATACCCCAAAGTGATCTCCCCCAAACACTCCCCATTCGTTAAAGAATTCACTCGTTTGCTCCTCGCTCGTCCGTGCGAATCATTCCAAGATTAACTAGAAGATTGGAAGAAGCATACTTTCACGGTCCCGTTGTTGAAATCATCTGACTAAGACGACGTGCTTAACGCCATCCGTTGCCCGCGCCGAAATCACCTGTTGCTTCAAGCCTGTTCCCGCGCCAGCCCAAACAGCTGGATTGTCTGTGAACGCGTCCACGCGTCTGGCCGCAAACAACATTCTTGCGTCCACATAAAAATTGAGGCCAAGGTCAGTCCCCTTCCGGATTCACGTGTGGTTGTTTTAGAGGTAAATAAATTCCATTATTTTTTTTTGAAGGTCAATTAGCGTCCAATATTAAAGTGAGCTTTGGGTCAGCCATTACTTTATATTCATTTGTTTAAATTAGTAAGTCTCACTTAAACTCGTTTAATTCATAGCTGTATAGTTTGTTTTGTTAGATTTCATTTTTTTTTTATTGGTAATTAAAGATATATTTTCTTAGAAGTATTTAATTCAATCCTCGAAACGCTGAGCATGGCACTAGAAATCCTCACAGATTAAAATAACGTAATAATAATAATAATAATAATAATAATAATAATAATAATAATAATAATAATAATAATAATAATATAGCACTCTTAGAGGAAACGTAATCAAAGAGTTGTTGAAGTACGTAACAAACCTATACGTACCTACATCACCACTCGGTCCTTGCAATACTACGACATAAATATTTGGTCGTAAGGCTTCAGTTCAAGTTTGAAGCCGTGATTGCGCGTTCTGTTCTCACTCAGTGTGAAAATATCCTGGTAGTCAACATTGTCGAACCCTCGAAGTATTTTGAAAACCTCGATGAGCGGCCCACGCAGTCTACGGGTTTCCAGCGAGAACAGATCAAATTCCCTTAGTCTATCCTCATAACTTCTATGTCGGATAGAGGAAATCAGCTTGGTTTCCCTGGCTTGTACGCGTTCCAATCTCGCGATGTCCTTTCGAAACGAAGGACTCCAAAATTGTACGACATACTCCAGGTGCGGTCGGACAAGTGAGAAGTACAGGCACAGTACAATCTCCTGGTTCCGATAACCAAACTGGCGCTTAATATAGCCTAGCATCCTTTGGGCCTTTTTCTCCGCCTCAATGCACTGTTTCGAGAACTTGAGGTCACTAGTGATTGTTACATCCAAGTCCTTCTCAGTGTCGGTGGATTCAATAGCAGTGCCCTTAAGGATATACTGAGATTGGGGGTTTCTGTGGCCGATATGCATCACTTTGCATTTCCCCACATTAAAAGGCATTTGCCACGTGTCCGACCACTTCCCAATCTTCCCAACATCTTCCTGCAGGCGGGCAGTATTTCCATCCTTTGCAACGTTCATACCAAGCTTGGTATCTTTGGCAAATTTGGAAATCTTGGCAACCATGTCAACGTCCATGTCGTTGACGTAGATGATGAATAGTAGTGGTCCCAGGACAGAACCTTGAGGCACCCCGCTAGTAATGGGCACCCACTCAGAAGACTGTCCATTCACCACCACCCGTTGCCGTCTGCCACTTAGCCAGTTCTGGATCCAGCCGGCTACCTTGCCGTCTATGCCCAGCGCTCGCACTTTCCGGAGAAGGCGGTGGTGTAGTACCCTATCAAAGGCTTTCTGAAAGTCTAGGTAGACCACATCCACCGCCTTGTCCCGATCGTGCTCACTGAACACGAAGTGGAAGAATTCCACAAGGTTCGTCAGGCATGACCGTTGCCTTCTGAAGCCGTGCTGGGAACTCCTCAGTAGCAGGTTTGACTCTAAATACGACGTCATTTCGTCCACCATCATGCTTTCCATGAGTTTACCGACTATCGAAGTTCGACTGATAGGTAGGTAGTTTGACGGATGGCTGGGGTCTCCTTCTTTGAAGATCAGAGTCACCTCCGCCTCACGCCAGTCTCTAATAACGCACCCGGTCCGGATTGACATGTTAAAGATAGCGCACAGATGTCGTGATACTTCATCGCACACTTCCTTCAACACTTTGGGTAGAAACCCGTCCGGTCCAGGGGACTTATTCGTCTGTAGGTCAGCGATCTTTTTCTAAATTTCTCCTTCGGTGAAGTCCATTGCCTCCAGCTTTTTCCCCGAGGAGGAATCCGTCGGCTGGGGAATGGGACCACACTCTTCAGTAAACACTGAAGAGAAGTAGTCGTTGAGGAGGTTAGCATTTTCTGCATCTGAATGCTTTAATGTCCCTATCCTCATTCCTCAAAGGGCCAATCGTTCCACGGATTGGTTAACGGCTGTTCACATATCCAAAAAACTCCTCGGGATTCTCTTTACAGAGTCTCGCCACTCGGAGTTCCTCAGACCGCTTAGCCGCCCTTATGCTGGACTTCACTCTCCTGGCTAGCCTCCAGTATTCGTCAAAGTCACCCGAGATCTTCGATTGCCGGGACACATTTCTCTTCTCCCTAAGCAGTTGGCCGATTTCTCGATTAAACCACTTTGTTTGAACAGAGGACCGACGGGGGCATTTCAAAGGGATGAAACGCGATTGAAGACTCATGAATGTGGTTTTGAAACTGTTCCAAGAGTCTTCAACAGCCTCGCACTCTTCTAGCCTCGCGTCAGTCAGTCCCGCGCGTAGACTTGCAAAGTCTGCTCTTCTCAAATCGAGTTTCCTTGATTTACTAGTTGCAGGCTCTGCCTTGGATACTTTGACTACAAATCTAATTAGTCGGTGGTCACTGCCACCGAGCTCTTCGCCAACAGAGAGGTCCTCAACGATGTCATCCTCAGAGGTGGAAACCAAGTCGAGGATATTGTCTCCTCTCGTTGGCTCTCTTACCCATTGAGTGAGGAACTCGTTGTTCGTGAACTCCAGGAGTAGTGCGTTCTCGCCACAGGGGTCTCTGGTTTTTCAGTCAACTTGTGTGTTGAAATCACCCATAACGATACACACTCTGTCTTCGACAAGTTCTCGAAGTAGCTGGTGCAGATCTCTGTCCTTTTCAACGAGTTGGGCAGGAGGTCTATAAAGCATCAGGGTCCTGTATTTGGCAGGACCTATCTCTAGGTCAACACCTAGTAGTTCATGGTCGGATACGATGTTGCAATCCGTCGAGTTGAGAGTGTCCTTGACATACAACATCACACCGCCACCCTCTCTTTCTGGCCTATATTTCTGAAAGAGCTGGTAACCGGGAATCGTGAATTCACCTTCAAAATCTCGGCTTGAGGTTTTAATCCACGTCTCCGTTATGGCCACCATCTCAGGTTCCTCTGTTGCTATGAGGCCACGGAGCTCAAGAAACTTATTCCTGATTGACCTCGCGTTGAACAGAAGAACTTTTAGGGAGTCCCCCAGTGTAGGACTCCCTACGCTCTCCGTTTCCCGGCTTCTTTTGTGTGGCAGTACCCCTCTTTGCCTCATCTAAGAACGTCGTTCCAGGAGTGACACGGGCATACTGTCTTATGTCCGCCTTCACTCTGGGTCGGACGCTCCTCTGCGTCCGCTCTACGACATCCTGGATTAAGTTACAGAGTACAGCCTTTTCCTTGAATGAAAGGTGCACTCCGTTCCTTTGGTAAAGGTCGTTTCGACCGTAGAGAGAGAGAGAGAGAGAGAGAGAGAGAGAGAGAGAGAGAGAGAGAGAGAGAGAGAGAGAGAGAGAGAAAGGAAAAAAATAAGTTCAGTCAAGCCCTCAGAGTATGTTAATCTTTTCTTTTTCATAATATATGAACCTTAAGTGACTCATTTTTTCTAGTATCTGAGATGTTAGCAATATTTAATTCTTGACAAGATCGCCTAAAGGTTAATTTTGAATAAGAGTTACGCAAGCGTTTTAGGCTACTAAAGCCAGTAATATTAGTTCGCATCGATGTAATCGTTTCTTGCGAGTAATATTTCGATGGCGGAGAGGGTTTATTACCATTTATAGTCACACAAGTCAATATTTCAACCGGATGAAGTACTTCAAGAATGTTTTATGACGCCATTTTGAAAAGATATGGCAGGGCCTAATTTACGATCGCGTGTGTTTTTAATGTTAATATTAATTTTTATTTTCCGAGCAATGTAGAAGGTTGGGGAAGTAGGGTATTTAATCATGTTTAGTAACACGATTTGCTGACGATTTTGTTTCGTTAATCTGTAGAATTACCCAAACTAAACCTGTTTAAATAACCCGCCCTCCCTAACCATATATATCGCTGCTGAGAACGTAAAAAACCATTTGCGTTTCGCTATCTGTTAGTGTCAATCTGTAGAATTACCAAAACTAAACATGCTTAGATAACTGCTACCCCTAACCATATAAATCATTGCTCAGAACGTAAAAGTATAAACTGTTTTTAATCTTAATATTAGTTACTTTGTAGTGTCACATTGCAAGGTGAAATAGGATTAACAATGGAGCCTCACAGATGAGTATCATGTTTCCTATGAAGTCTTGGAACGGGCACGCAAATAATTATGCAAATGCAATTAATCTACTAAAATTGTATAGCATTTGGTCATGTAAATGGCAATATATAGCATTTGGTCATGTAAATGGCAATATATAGCATTTGGTCATGTAAATAATAATAATATATAACATTTTATCATCTAAATAATAATATATCACATTTTGTCATGTAAATAATAACATTTAACATTTGGTCATGTAAATGATAATATGTACTGTTCTTGTAAGGGCTATAGGCAAAACGAATTCGAGAATCTTTCGCACGCATATGTACTCACACGCACATACACTTACACGCCACACGCGGTCACATGCAGAAAGGCGCCTTTCGCGATATCTTCCTAGACTTTTTGTTTAGGGCTACACCAAGGTTCTGGGAGGCTCCAAAAGACAGCTGTGTTAACAGGGTTATCAATTCGCACCGAGCTGGGAAACAGGAAGACGCAGATTTTGTTTTTTCTCTTATTCTCGAAATTTGAGATAAAAATTGTCCGGCGGAACCTTGACCCCCTGCTTACTTTCTATTTATCCCTGTGTGCACACGAATAAACATTGAGTCGAGTAAGTTCCACCCAAATCGCATCATTGGCTTACAGTGAGCCACGCCCACAATTTTCGACACATTAAATACCATCTTAAGTAGACTCCAAGGTCAGTCAGACAGAGTAAAAAGAACCGTAAGACAGTAGGCAGTTTCAACCCTTCTAAAACTCATAATATGATAATTAATCGGTCCAGAACACTTTTGCCTATGTATCCTGATCTACATATTGATAGAAAAGTATTAAATACCAGTTACTATTTTAAGGTTTTTGAGTGTTAGTTTTAACAAGAAATTGACTTTTGAGAGGCACATACGTAATATTGCGTCCTCTGTTTTCCAGAAAGTTACTATCTTAATGAAATGTATTAAAATGTTTGGAGACGAAGCTATTATAAGTAAGTGTTTAATTCCTTCCTTCTTCCCTGTTTGGAATACTGCTCTCCTGTGTGGTCCTCAGGTGCAGATTCTCATCTTAAGCTCCTGGATAGAGTTATGTCATCGGTTAAGTTTATTTTACCAAGTATTAATGTTGAACTGTGGCATAGGTGTAAAGTAAGTTCTTTATGCTTGTTGCATAAAATGAACTACAGTGATAAACATCCTTTGCATTTGTTTTTACCTGATCTAGCTGTTTTTTGCTCGTATGCAAGGCAGGCAGCCACTGCTAAATAATGGGACATTTTCTCACAGCTGGGCGTTACGGCAACGAGTTGCGACTTTGCGACTTTGCCGCAATAAAAATTTCGAAGTCGCAAAGTCGAAAATCGCAAACGTTTTCAAAAAGTCGGACGACTAAGCAAAGTCACACCGCCAATTTTCCGCGACTTTTGCCGCGACTTTGAACAGGAACAAAGACGAATTTTTTGAAAGAAATTGTCGCGGCTGTTTTAAGCCAGTTTTATAGCCCGATTTGTCTAAAAATGTCAAATTTGAGTTGGTAACAGCTAATTCATTTTTATCTGATTTTTAACTTTGCTTTTATAATAAGTTAAATTCTTCACATTATATGAGACTGAAGTTACATGAAACTACCTAAATGTACTAAAAAAAGTTTGTCACTCTGAATTTTATTATAAATTAGTAAAATTACATACACTTTTCAGGCGTGAACCAAATTTTAAACCTGTCTTGTCAGTTAAAAAAGTTCGAGGCCGTTTTTGTGGCGTTCATCGTACGAATAATATCATTTTCTCGTATTTTAAAATGTGCTTATACTTTTCTTGTGGCTAAGATGAAAAAATTACTATGAAGTGTAAGAAGTAATTAAAATCTAACAGTATTCTACCTTTAACATACCAAAAATTAAACAATATAATTAAAAATTGGAACATCGTACGTAGAATAAGCATTGGTTCTAAAGTTAAAGATCATATCAATATAGCCTAATAAACTCGCATGGTTTTATCTTTCTTTAAATCCATTAGACCATGATATGAGCTTAGTTTTTTTTGTTTTGTTTTTTAAAAAGCTCATCTGGCAACTGCCTACTTGGGCATTAGTCGCCGTATTAAAAACTGGCCTAGTACTAAGCTACTTTAAAATAAAATTCAAAAAGATAACCTTCCCAAAAAATGGAAAGGAAAGTGAGCAGTAAGCAAGCTCCTGCGTCGGGGGGAGGTCCCCCCGGCGCAGGAGCGTGCAACCTATAACAAAAAAAAACAAAAGCAAAAAAAAACTGCTTAAATAATAAGGAGAAGGCCGGCCTCCCCCGAAAGGCAACAGGTCCACCAGTCAATGTGCACGCACTCGTCCCGAGTAAAAGGGACAGTCGGTAGCGACCCCACCCTTCCGGTACCGGGACAGGTAACGTGCGCGAAGATCACCCAGACTGGGACATTCGACAAGAATGTGCCGAACAGTCTGGGGGACGACGCAGTCGTTGCAATAGGGCGCAGGCGAACGCTCCATTAGATAGCGATGCGTCAAACGAGTGTTTCCGATTCGGAGACGACAGAAAGCGACCTGAAGCCGTCACAGAATTGGGGAATAAGTCTATGGGAACAGTCGTGGCGCAATGGCACGCAACTTTAAGTTTCCTTCGACCGACTCACATCTTCTTTGCCAAGCAGTCCGAAGAGCTGCCGGTATTCCTGCCATGTAGTTGGTGTGGGAAGAGCGAAACGCTGGTCCGGGCGCAGAGCCCTCGCGGACTCTTTGGAGCCCTCATCGGTGCGCTCATTCCCTGCAATTCCAATATGTACAGGAACCGAGCCGAAGGTAATCTCGACATCCGTCCGGCTGGCCAAAACTGTGGCGTCACGGATATCGCGAACCAGGGGATGCGGAGAGTTCAATGCCCCGAGAGGACTCAGGGCGCTTTGTGAGTCGCTATAGATCACAATCTGGTCTCCGAACCGGACACGTCGCATGATCTTCCGCACTGAGTGGTGTATTGCCACCAGCTCAGCCGTGAAGACAGACGCAGCGCCTGGTAGAGCTTCGCTGACTTCAAACAGAGGAAATACGGCGTAGAAGCAGATTTCTTCTTCGGACATGGAGCCATCCGTATACGCTGACACGGTTCCAGCGTGACACGAGGTGTGCTCCAAAAAGGTCGAACGCAATACTCCCGGCGTCATACAAGCTTTAGGAGCAGAGGCGTGGTGACAAATAGCCAAATGTGGTACCCTCCAAGGTGGCGTCCTGGGCAGAACCAGGGGCATCACCGGCCTGAGAGCTATACCTAGCTCTCAGAGGAGTTTCCTGGCCCTAAACCCAAAAGGCTTAGGGTATGAATGGCGTCTCTCGGCGACATAGGCACCGTCGAGATCAGCTGCGGATGCAGTGAGAGCTGTTGGCGACTGAGGGAGGTGCCGGGCTCGTGCGTACAGGCGAGTGATGCACTGCACGCGGCGCAGAGCGAGTGGCATCTCCCCAGCATCGACCAACAGGCTCTCTATAGGGAAGTGAGAAAGGCACCGGTCGCCAGGCGAAGGCTGGTGTGGTGGATCGAGTCTATCTTCCGCAATAAACGCTCGGCTGCAGAAGCATAAAACTCGCATCCGTAGTTGAGCTTCAAACGAACAAAGGATCGATAAAAAGTAGGGCAGTAGCCTGATCAATACCCAAAGCGCTGAACGTCACGAAACGGAGAATATCCATGGCGCGGGTACAAGATACCCCAAGGCTGCAAATATGAGCCTCCGAGGTGAGGGTCGGTCAAATACAAGACCAAGGAAACGGTGCGATTGAACCACTTACAGGCGCACTCCATTAAGAAACAAATCTGGGTTGGGGTGGAGCCGTGGATGGCAGCAGAAGTGCACCACCTTAGTCTTGGTCAAGGGAAACTGAAACCTGTGCGCTTCGGCATAGCAAGAAAAGCGGTTCAATGCCTGTTGGAGTCGACGCTCCAGAGTTGGCATCTGGGACGCGCCAAAAGAGATCGAAAGGTGGTCCACGTAGAGCGTAGTGAGAACATTTTCCGGCATCACCAAGGTGATGCCGTTGATGCTCAGGACAAAGAGTGTGACACTGAGGACACTTCCCTGCTGGACACCCTCTTCCTGTTCCTTTGGGCCGGAGAGGGCTCCCCCCCCCGTACGCGGAATCAACGATCTCGCAAATATTCAGATATAAACATTGGGAGGCCCCCCCTAGTTCCCACCGTGTGGAGAGTCTCTATAAAACCGTATCGCCATGCGGTATCATAGGCCTTCTCCAGATCGAAAAACACCGTGCATAGTGCTGTCTACGAAGGAAGGCCTCGAAGACAGCATTTTCCAGTCGGACAGAGCATCTGACGTGGAGTAAAACTTGCGGAAGCCGCACTGTGCAGAAGACAGATGGCCTCCGCTGTCCAGAAAAAAGGCTAATCTAACATTTACCAATTTCTCCATCAACTTGCACACGCAAGAGGTTAGAGAGATTGGGCGGAAACCGGCCGGAGTAGAGTGAAATCTCCCCGGTTTGCGAAATACGAACACAGTAGCGATTCGCCAGAAATCTGAGAGGAGACCCTCCACCCAGATCCTATTGAACAAATCTAACAAAAAGGCCATGCCTCGCTCACCCAAGTGTCGAAGCATGGCGTAGGGGACATCGTCCAGACCATAGGCGGTGTCCGCGCACGAAGCAACTTACATACAGGAAACTATTCGTTGAAGTGTTCTCCGCCTCTGGAGGTAAAGTCCAGCCGGGTGCCTTCCGCTACATCACGACGTGCATTAAATGCTCGCGGAGCAGCATCCCGGCTAGAGAATGCGGAGAAAGCGGTCGCAAAGGATTCCGCTACGGCCACGTGGTTCGAGATTGCGGTCTCATTCTCCTGGAGAACGGGAGGGGGGTCCTGCGAGAACTTGCCAAGAATCCTTTTGACTCGATTCCACACCTCTGCTAGAGGGGTCTTCCCGTTAAGTGAAGACACGTATGCCCGCCAAGAAGAGATCGTTCGGGCGGCGCTTATAGCACATGTAGGCATAACGCTTCTGTTTGAGGGCCGTCTCACACTCGGCCGAAAGGAATAACGGAGACATCATGCCGGGTGTAAACCGCGCATCCTCCAGCCCGGCCATCTCGAGATGGTGGGGTCGCAAGCCCCCTATACCCCGGGAGGGCGGGCAGGATGCACGCGGCTAGTATGCTCTCCTGCAGAAAAATAGCTAACGGGGAACGGGACGAGACGAGCCTCCGCAGCTCCTCCCAGTTGGCCCGGAGTCCACCGCAATTCCATTAAAGGAATATGCCCTTCAGGCCTAGTTTGGAGGAGACGGGGGGCCCTCTTGGAATAGAAGACCCACATGGAAATGGCCGTACGCTTCCCGGACGCAGAACCCCGGGCGCTGTTGGCCGGACAAAGCGCTGAAGTCGCTGTCGCCTTCGAGGACTTATTGGGGAAGGTTGGGCTCGCCATGCGAGTCTTTTCCTCCCTCCACCTCGAAACTTTAGGCGGGCGTTGCGGCTTCGGAGGCAGGAGGCCCTCCTTTTGAGAAACCACCGTTTCTGAGCCACTCAGCCCACCACTAGTTGTGGGCGAAGGAGCCGAAGCTCCTTTGTTGCTCTCCTCCTTTCGGGGGACAGATTTAGGAACCCCGGAAGATCGTTAGGCGCCTAACTTCATGGGTGTTGCCTCCTGTGAGTCTAACGACTCTGTGGAGGTGCGTAGCCGCTTCACCTAACGGGAAACAGTCACGCTGGGGGAAGATGGGGGGGATCCTTGGTTTTAGCCGAGGCTGGATGTGAGCTCTTTTTGCCGCCAGCTTTACCTGGGGAGCGCCCGGGTTGAGTATAGCCCGCAGAAGGGTTCCGAATGGGTGCGGAAACAACCGTGCTCTTTGGCCTGGATGGGCCAGGAGCAGAGGGTGCCTTTCTAACTATTGAGGCATATGACGTCCCAGGAAGAGCCGGGCGTGCCAGGACCAAGTCCTTAGCCTCGCGGAATGAGAATCGATCCTGGGCCTGAACGGCTAGGATTTCTTTCTCAAGGAGATATGCACCACATTGCTTCGAAGAAGCAGGGTGCGGCTCTCCGCAATTGACACACTTGGCCACACACGATTTGGATTTATCGTGTGCGGCCTTGGAGCAATTTACATAGACTTCGGGTGACCCCGACTTTGCACGTCTACTAGAACGATTCGTATGGCCGAAGCGGTGACAGTAATAGCACCACCATGGCAGTGGCTCGAATGCCTTTACGCGATAGCGCTACCAACCGGCACGCACCGACTGAGGGATCTTGGCACAGTCGAACGCGACGACGAGTGTCGGGGTGGGTCTCGAGGCCCCTCCATGTTTTCTCATCACACGTTCGACCTTGTCCGCCCCATGGTCGGCCAGCTCTAAGGTGATGTCCTCGATGGAGTAGTCAACGAGTTCCCTCGCATAAACTACTTCTTTCACAAAGTTTATGGTAGAGTGCGGCGTCACACTCTCCGGGGTGCCATGAAGTGTCCAAAGAGTACTTATCAACGAAAACGACAGGTATCCTCTGAATGAGGGGCCCCGACGTTAATCGGGGCCCTGCCCTGTGCACTTTTGGTCTTAGTCGGGGGCTCCGGACCCGGTGGGGCAGAGTGGCCGGATTTGCCTATCTTGGCTTGGTCGCCTACCAAAGTGGCAGCAGACCCATCCGTCCCCGCAGCCCCCGTGGATGGAGAGGAGCCCCGAATCCTTTTAGTCTCTTTCTTATTTTTTTCTTTTTAGGAGACGAGGACGGGGAATGAACCCGCTTCTCCCATCCACCCGCAGGAGCCCCCAGGACAGATGGAGTGGCCTCAGCTAAGTCTTTTTCCGAAATGGAGAATGTCCTGGTAGTCGTAGGGGCACCTGTCGGAGGAGATCCCCTCCCTCCGTGTACTGCCTCGGAAACTCTAGCCGTTTGAGGAGGAACTTGTATAGGGGCGCATTCGGGTTCGGTGTTTGGCGCCGAGCCCGGATTATCCCCCATGGAAGGCCCCACCGTCTGAGGCTGGGTTGCTTAAAGGACCATCTCTACCTCAGGGGGGCCTCCAGTTGGCTATCCCCCCCAAGACATCGCAGGTCCCGTTGGCAGTATTGTCACTAGTCAGGTGGTGTGGGGAGGCACAGGCCTTGACCCCGGCAAGGATCAATATTCTTGCCAGCAGGCCTTTTGAGGGAAGCGACCGAAGGGGTCTGGCTTCCCTCTCCCCCCTAAGCGGGTTTGCCCTACCGAGCCGCTTCACTGGGGAGTGGTCGGCAATGGGCTGCCTGCTGTCTTTCTTGGCAGTCCCCTCGGAAAGAAAAGGAGGGACTGCTGCTGGAAACAGGGAGGTGCTGTAAAGCACCTCCAGAGAAGGGGGTGAGGGGGAGTCCCCTACGACTACGGGAACATTGTCACCTCCCCCTCAGCTCCGATCCGGGATGGTTGGCTAAGAAGAAGGTCAGCATCTACCCTATGAAATTAGAGGCTGACCAGAGAAAATGGTGGGAGAGGTTGTATGAAAAGCGAGGAAACACAAGTGTTTTGAAGGAAGGTGAAGAGGCCAAGCTGGGGTCGGACGGGGTGCTGAGTCTCGTTAGCACGGCGGCCAGGATGGCAAATCGCCGCGCCCCTTACGGGGCTATGAGCTTAGAAAATCTCGATTGTTTAGTAACTTAAACCGGTAAAGGTTAAGAGTGATGTCCTTCGCCGATCTGAATCTCTTATTTCATCATTTCTTATTTTTCCGACGCCACCTTGCGGCGAGTGGTTGCAGCATAGGTATTTTTCGCTAACTTTCTTCTTGTGGCTTTTATTGTAGCTTAATTTATTATTGGTTACTAAAAATTCTTGTAAAGTTTTTGTTATTTTACAGATTGGAAAAACTGAGACATAGACATGGATAAGCTTGTGACAAGGAGAAGGGATAGGAGCAAGTTTTTTTCTGATGACAGTGCAGCCAGTAGTAGCTTCAGGAGCAGCACTCATATGCTAAGTGAGAGCAGTGACAGGGATAACCAAATGCCTTTTTTGTATGAGACTCTTACCGTGGAAGATGAGGAGACAGGAGAGGCTGGCGACCAGAGCCTGGAGGGCAACAAAGAGGCCATAAAGGACCTGAAAAGCTGCTTGGAGACTCTTGAGAGGTAAGAAAATCGCCGCGTCGCTATAGTAAAGTAGCAAATTAAATGTTAAAATTTAGTAAATTCACTTCTTTTCATGATTTAAATATTTATAGATATTAAACTTAAATATTTAAATGCAACAAATTGTCATTTAAACATTTCTATATCTTTTCTATGTCTCTTACAAATTTATGAGGACTGATGAGAAGGTGGATGGGAGGTCTCTCAGGAAGATCCACAATGGCCTTGCTAAATGCCAACTTCCTGACTGCAAAGGCAAGAAGGGGTTTACCTACAGCACCCACACCAGGAACCACCTCAAGCATCATTGCAGGAATGTAAGTTTAAATAATTAGCTAAGTTTATAATAAATAACTGGCGCCGCTAGTCCTGCTATTTTATGCAAGTTTTAGCAAAGAAAATTAAAAATTTTATTGCAAAGTTAAAAGTTAATATTTTTATATCAGATGCACAAGAACCAGCTTCCACAGCTCTCTGCCGCCATTAAGAGGCTCAACAAGCGCGACCGCTCCAAGTCAAGGGAGAGTGAGGCCCGCAAGAAGCGCCAGATGTGCTTGGAGGAGAGCTTCAGGGCTAAGTTTAACCAGGAGAAGGCCAGGCAGTGTTACACTAGGTGAAAAAATATTCAGAGAAATAATAGTAGCTATTTTAACTTTATTTTTTTAGCTAGTAAAATAGCGTCTTAGCGTCTTGATGTTTTAAAACATTTTTATCAAAAATTTAAAATATATTAATTTAAATATTTCATTTTTAGGTGGTTCATTGAGACAATGACGCCACTGGCTGTAGCTGACCATCCCAGCACCAAGAGGATGTTCTACCTCGTCAACCCTGACTTCCAGCCCACCTCCAGGAGGACTGTGGGCAGGGACATTGACAAGCTGATAGAAAAGGGGAGGACTCAGGTGGTCAACCTGCTCTTCCACTAGAAGTGAGTGTTCAATACTGCCGGCAGCTGGAGCGCCCACAACAGGGCCTTCTTTGGGATGATAGTCAACTGAATTGACAGGGACACCCTCAAGAGGCGCCATGGAACTCAGGCGTACAAGAAGGTGTAGATAAGAAAATTAAAATGTTAAATTTTGTCATTCTTTACCTTAGGCGCTAAAAACGATAAGTACCTATGCGGCCGCCTTCAACGCATTTGGCGAGGCCAACCAGGACCAGGATGACCTTCATGTGGACCCTGAGGGCCCTGACCTTCAGGTTGTGGCTCTCCAGGTGCGCCTGACGGCTGAGGGGGACAACCCAAGTCTGCAACCTCACTACCGCTTCATGTACTAACAATAGCAGCATCTAGCGCTAATATAATAAGAAATAATGATTGAAGTCATTTAACCAATCTTTGAATTTATTGAATATTTAAATATCTTATTGTTTCAGCGCCCACACAGTCAATATGTTGGCGACAACAGATGTTAGGGATGTTCAGGGCTAGAGCAAGGGGGGGTCAGAGTGAAGGAGGACCACAGCCAAGACCCAGGCCCTGTGAAACCTGCAGAACAGGTCCCCAGTGGCGGCCAACCAGATCAAGGAGGCTGCCAAAAGAAAGCTGAAGACTCCAGTGGCGACTAGGTATAAATATAAAATTTAAATTTAGCATAAAAAATTGTTGACGAATATATAAAATTGGATTTTGTAAGTTTCTGATAATTTATGTAAATAAAATGTTTTATTTCTACAGATGGAACTCTCTCTATGATTATGTGGTGGTCCTGTTGGAGGTCCTGAGTGCTGGTGACCAGCTCGATGCCATCAACACGATCCTGATCAACCAGCCCAAGGGGGGTTCTCCCATTGTAGCAGCTCTGCAGCTACATAAATCTCTCTCTCTCTCTCTCTCTCTCTCTCTCTCTCTATATATATATATATATATATATATATATATATATATATATATATATATATATATATATATATATATATATATATATATATATATATATATATACATAAAGTTTTATAGCCTTTTTCTTAAATATTATATATTTGTAAAAAAAAAAAGTCTTCAAAAACAATTGGCAACATTTACACGCACAACTAAAGCTTTCAAATATTCCGCATGCGAGACAAAAATTACCACTTGTTCTCGTTCCAGCTCCAACTCAAGGTCAGTTCAATTCTTCCCTTATTTCATCCTTAGGTTTTACAAACAAAAACACTGTCTAATTCCTTATATTTCCTTTTCCAGACTCTCATACATTTTTCCTCTTAACCATCGTGATTTTAATAAATTACATTTTAATAGTTACAATTAAATTTCAGTGATTTCTATTATGTTAATTACATTTTAATTTCATTTCAATTATTACAATTACATTTACCCTCAATTCGTGATTCCAATTTCATTTACCCACAATTCGTGATTCCAATTACATTTAGCCACAAATCGTGATTTAAATTACATTTACCCACAATTCGTGATTTCAATTACATTTACCCACAAGTCGTGATTTCAATTATTTACAATTACATTTCAATGATTTCAATTATTTTAATTACATATTAATTTCATTTCAATTATTACAATTACCTTTACCCACAATTCGTGATTCCAATTTTATTTCCCCACAATTCGTGATTCCAATTTGATTTACCCACAAATCGTGATTTCAATTGCATTTACCCACAAGTCGTGATTTCAATTATTTACAATTACATTTCAATTATTTGAATTACATTTTAATTAGTTACAATTACATTTTAATTAATTACCTATCCACCTTACGCCAAGTGTAGTCACGGCAAAAATTCAGTGTTAAACTCATGTTCGTTTTGGTATAATTAAATTCAAATTCAACCAATATAATTTCAAATATGTTCCAATCTTGTTAATCTATAATAATATATATTTTGTTGTATCCTCGTTGTATTTTCATCCATTCCTTAACGATTTCGCGTCCAACCATTAAGCCTAACTTCACCATAAGATTAGCAGCTCGAGCCATTTAATACGATTCAATAATTCTCCTCAAAACCCTATAGATATAGGTTTGTTGTGAAGTTTCTATCTAGGTTCATACCACGATGGCCCTATATCTATACCATCACAGAGGTGGACATCCAGGTTAACATAAAGTAGGGCGCTAATAGCGATCGCTATTTTTAATTAGAAATTAAATTGTTCTAAGTTTAATTATATAAGCTTAGTTAACTAAACAATATATTAATGTTCATTTTTCAGGTCCTTAAAGAGTACAAGCTAATGATGCAGCCTGTGGCGCAGTGTATGGACATGCTTCAGGGGTAGAGAAAAGTCTATATGGTCACCCTCCTCCACAGCCTCTGGTTGATGAAGGCCAGCCTGGAGGAGCAGAGCCAGAATGGCGACCTGGTGTATGTCAGGACCCTGGTGCAGGCCATCCTCAGGGGCTATGAAAAGAGGTTTGGCCAGTAGTGGGCGCGATAACGAAAATATGTATCACGATAACCTTAGTGGCGATAACCGATAAATTTATCGCCCGATAAGGTGATAACCGATAAATCCAAAATTCCGATACTTGCGATAAGGATATTGATATTTTAAGTTAAAAAAATCGATAAATCCAAATCTTTATTTTATCTTTATCTTAGAAAACTTAGAAAAATATCAGAAAAGTCTTAGAAAAAACTTCAAATTCAATGTTTATCCTGTCTCTTCACTAATGAAAAGTACTGTTTTAAGTAAAATAACTAAATTGCACAGCCACAGTCTAGACCAGGTTCTGCAGCATGTTCCCCTTCGTAAACGTGAGTATGTTGAAGTTTTAATCAGACAGGGAGCTCCTCTTAGCCCTGATGATGTCCTTGCCAAGGAAGAACAAGCGCTCCACCGCAGCGCTGCTCGGCATCGTCGTGTTGTACCTCAAGAAGAGGTCAATGAGGACCTTCTCACTGTTGAAGGCTGGGTCTGCCAGACTGTCTGTCTCTTTGGCTTGCAGCCACACATTTACATTTTGAGCAGCCTTGGACTTGGTTGACATGTGATAAACCCCCTACCCCCATCCTCTCTCTCTCTCTCTGGCCCATTCTAGGCTATTGAAGACACAGCGAGTGGTTTACGTTTTATGAGTATTTATGGTTGGAGAGGGTGTGTTGAGCTTAGGACCGTCCTGGACAGAGGGACGAATATTGCCCTTTTCCACCCCCTCGGCGATTGGCACCATGGATACGCTGGTTTATGGCTTTACTATGGGTAGAGGGTATTTGGGCTCGGACACCTTGCCCCAACCTCCCCTCTTTCTCATTTATTGAAAACCCCCTTGCAAGAGGAAAAAACAGCCACTATTCATCACAAGCCGGAGGAAGAAACAACTCGCTGAAACCTCTATCTACCCAAACTCCTGGTCTCTGGGCAGGGACTTGGCCGGACGAAGACCTTCTGAAGTATGAGGCACCGCGGCAGACTCCTCCTCGCAAGTAAGGTCCTTGTCCGGGTTCTCCGGCCAAGCTAGGTTTTTATACCTTCTTTCTCGCATTGGTTCTGCGAGTTCCCTCGAAATCCCATCAAACTCTGTCTCCCCTTTGCCGCCTAAATTCATTTAACCTTCTATCCATTTCGAAACCAACAAACTTCTCTCAAACTACCCTTAAACTAAACCCTAATTAACGAGGGCATTCGGCACTAAACATCGTTTCGAATAAGTTCTCTGGAGAGATCATTAAACTTTCCAAATCAATTGGACACTAATGACTCTCACTTAAGCGCTACCATCTTGCTAAGCTTTGACCTGGTTTCGGGGTAATAATTCTAACAATATATATATATATATATATACTTTTCACAAACATGAAATGGAAATTCACAATATTTTGTAGAAAATGTTGCTTACGGACACTTCAAAAAGATTTCGTCGAATTCCATAATTTCGAAGACAAATACTTCGAAAAACAAATATTTCTAAAAAATAGAAACCAATCTGAATGAATAAATTATACGAATTGGTAGGTTATTTTTTTATTAAGATCGATTAAAAAAATAGGTACCGAATAATATTAAAACATATTTATCTTATAGTAAATATATATTTTACAATACTTGTACTTAAAATTTTCCTTAAGATTTTATATCAACCTCTTTTTCTTTAAATGCTTTTAATGTTTTTTTTAACTGTTATTCGAAGTTTTAGAATTCGAAGAAATGTCCGTCACACATAAAATGTGCATTATTTAAAAACAACACAAAACAATAAGTGGAATTGATTATATTTACATAAACGTCACAACTCTAATTAAAAACTAGTAACTATAATACTGCCTTGTGGATAAAAACGCATAAAAAAATATTTCAAAGGATGAGCTTATAATTATAGTGAAGATGTAAATATCATAAAAAATGTACTTTTTAGTGCCTTCCTAATCAGGGCTACCGCACGCCGAAGGGAAAAAAAACAACACCGTATCATATTTTAGCAAACAAACATCTGATGATGGTTAACAGATGGAGTCCACAGTACTCCTTGTAAAAGATCGAAAGACCTTCTGGAGTACTTTAACTTCTCTGTCACTGTCCAAACCGAATTTACGGCAGCTGACACACTGTAAGTAGCAGCGGTTCGGATTCCACGTTAAGCTGTAGCCTCTCGCTGTTAAATAAAAAGCACCAGCAGAGTGCACATCGGTGATAAAAACCTAACAAATTATTATACATTCCTGATCACTTGATATGACTATAATTAGCAATCAAATATCTAAATTGATTATAAAAGTAACCAATTACTATGAAAGTGAAGAGAAGAAGACTCCTGCTCTTGACCATGGAATTATTTTCTTGTACTCGAATGTATTTTTTAAAGCAAATTCTTAGTAAATGGGAAGCCAAAGTAGTCTTAGCCGAAAAAGACTCCTTAAAAGACCTTCCTATCTAATTAATTAGCCTGTGCAAACCGTTTAAAGAACTTGTCACCATAGCATTTTTTTTGCTTTTGCCAAGTCTCAGAAAGGAACCACTGGCGTGTCGGGCGCGGGCATTTGGATGATTCCACAAGCCGTTAGAGTCGTCAATCAAACAATTTATATTGCCATTGGTATGTCCAGTGGATTGATTGGTGTCGTCTACTGTGGCATATCCGCTGCCATTGAGAGTGCCATTATTTTCATCTTGATTATCGTACGAAAAGAGAACTTTGCTGTTCTTATCATAATCTCGCGGAAGGTCGTATCTGTGTTTCTTGGCAGCCTGGTATATTGCTCCAAATGCACTTGTCACCTAGGAATGAAAGAGACATGAGCGGAAGGAATGGAAGAGGCAAATGAGTGTAATGAATGGAAGAGGCAAATGAGTGTAAGGAATGAAAGAGGCAAATGAGTGTAAGGGGTGATAAAGGCAAATGAGTGTAAGGAATGAAAGAGGCAAATGAATGTACGGATTAAATGCCAGATTCACAATCATCTTATAAGAAAAAAAAATTCCGTAATGTCACGTGCCCATAGCAAGCAACGACGTATTGTGGCCCTCTTTGGAACCCCCCCCCCCACATAAATCCTTTAAGACAAACCACTTTTTCCCCAGTGTAGTAGATGCGCACCAATGCCACCAAATTACCCGCCCTTTCCAACCACACTTATGCCCTATCAACCATAAAGTAATCTCTCATTTTCCACGCCGAATGGTATGACCTTCACAGATCCCCTCCATGCACACCTATCATACACAATATCGACGACTTGCTCTTCGGTCAGCCTTTTCTCTCTCTCGCACTCTAATCAACCTACATTTAACACGCTGTTACAACCCTTCTCACACCCTGACACTTACTAGTATATTCTCTTCACAACTATTTCCATACAATCTTCTTATGTGTCCATAGCACCTCAACACTCATTCGGACCATTCTTCAAACCATAAACATATCTTAGTCAGTCGGTTCCTCATTATCTACCTTTTGCACACCAAACATCACTCTCAAAATGTCCAATCGCACTGCTTTCATCACTTTCTTTTGTACAGTGGCCAAGAAATGCAAGCGGGCGGTTTAAAAATTTCGATTGAATGAGTCTTTTTTTTTTTTAAGACGGGATGGCGGGGTCGATACACCGCTCGCCAACGGTGATTCGGCGTACAGAAAGCCGTTCGCAACTCGGCACACGTACTTTCTTTTTTTTCATCGCCCCTGTTCCTACCCACCTTTAAATACACTTTCTCCTTCCATACACCAACGTTGGCACCCACATACTCGTGCATCTTTATGGTATATTCCACACTCATACCTTGACATTCACTAACACTCTAATTGCCCTAAGAGACATTTATACCATATAAAACCGTGTGGTCCGAATCTACTTCATCTGTAGCATATCATTCCCGATATAACATAGATGCTCAAAAGTCGCATTTGTTCAAGTGTAACACCATGGGATTCAAATATCACACTACTCCATCCTCATCTCTTAATACCATTACCTTACCTTTTTAAAATTTAATTTTAGCCCCTCTTCACACAACCTTTCAAAGGATTCGACCAATATTTCCAAATCGCTCTAACTCTCAGCTACTAGAACCAGATAATAACCATCTCTCAATATAGATATTTATGGATATCTAGTGTATCCAGATAACTTGGGAAATGTAAAATGAAGACAAAGATCCACCGGTTCTATTATACCCAGACCCATTGGATAAGTATAGACATGTTGAGAATGGTTGTTTTTGTCATCTTGACTGGAAGCTCTCTAAGTTCCCCTTCCACATAACATTAACCCTCACTGATTTTTTCCTCATTTCAGTCTTTTACACGCCATCAGCAGAGAGAGAGAGAAAAAACGAACAAAACAATAAACGTGTATTTATCTTAGTTGCGAATACCCACCACAATTTAATTGAATAGCAAATATATTTGAGTCGCCCGCTTTCCTAAAAATACAGTACATTTGAGAATTAATGTTATATTACCAGCATTTATCAAGTTGTAGTTTCCACAGATATAGAAACTGCACCGACGTTTGGGAAAACAATGACAATGACACTTACGAAGTCATAGGTGGAAAGCAATGCTCAAATATTTCCAGAATGAATCAAAGGATGAAAGTATCATACTAAATAGTTTGTCAAATGAATGGTGTAAAAATACCTCGAGCCTCAAAAGAGTAAATTTTGTCAATTTAACGTCTCTCTGACTGTGGGGTTGGACACCTTCAAGAAAACCAGTCTTTAGCAAGGGCCAGCTTTTAAAAACAGATCCTGAACAAACGACCTCGACGCCTCGTGAATAAGAGAACATTGCCTGTTGGAAGAAAAAAACTAGGTTTCAATATGTTTGAAAAGAATATTCTTTAGTTTATTTTAGTTTTCACACAAAAACTCGTAGTTTATGCTCTTTAGAAGGCTAGTTCTACTAGGCTCTGAAAGAGCACAAGGTTACACTGGGTGAACCACCCCCTCCAACACCAGCTCCATTTATCTAATCATATATGTCCCTGTTTCTAAGTCATACTTGTCTTTATTCTCTTTAAGCTACACTCGACTATATCGTTCTCATAAGTCATTAAGTAGAGGTACGTGAGGTGGAGAAACCTCGAGTCATACCCAATTCGATTCTAAAAGGACTAGGGGATCTTCTTTACGAAAGACTGGAATGAAGACTATCTATCTGTACACAAAAGACGAGATGGTAATAAATTACAATAAAATTTCCCAAACTCGAAAGTAACTTACTGGATCCATATGGCGCGAGAGGGCAGATATATACCTGCCGAGACAAAACCCGGCATCCTTCATCAATTTGATGCACATTGGATCTCCATTCGTAGCTGTTTGGCTGATTTTCGCAGTGAGAGATGCATAACGTTGTTTCTCAAAGTTGGTGTAGCAATGGGACAACATATCAAACCTAGGAATATCTCTTGATAAATAAAAACAATACAGTATGGGTCCCCCACTAATCAAGTAGTGTATACCACAAAGTTGAATCGATGTGGACGGAGACTGCATACATTTATTTGCAGATGTACTTTACTGGACCACAGACCAACACTCATGGCAGAAGCTTTTATAGCTATATATAGATACACAAGCAAAACATTACAACTATAATATCATATATATATATATATATATATATATATATATATATATATATATATATATATATATATTGCATTGTAATTTTTCGAAACGTTCGATATCTAAAATATCAAAAGTATCTTGTTTGATATCAGTTACGAAATCATCAAAAGCCAGTAAATCAGTAAATAATTCAAAGAAATGAGGACAAAATACTTGGATACAGAAAACTCTAATTGGAATAACACATATAACACATAGAAACACCTTCATATTAGTTTATGTTTAAATCTTACCGATCATTTAATTTAAAGTGTTCGAATATGAGCTGGCGAAGAACTGCGGTTGAATAAGGCGGTTCCAAAAGATTATCTTCTTCATCGAAAATGATTTTGACAGCCCGAGCGGCAATCCAGAATGCTGCAAAATATATACAATATAATACAAGGTAATCAAAAACACAATCTCTCTTTCCTCAATAAGAAGTTTTACTTGTTGAAAGGGAAAACAACAACCGTCAGCAGTGATGACGCGTAGAAATGAAGAATAAAAATCGCTATAACGTCTTTGCCAATAAACTGAGTTCGAGCACAAAGGCATTTTGTCTTTGTCAATAAACTGGGAAGAATATCTTCCTTGTGTTCGAGTACGAGGACGACATTTACAACACATACTGTAAGTACTTGAATGACTTTGTATTAAATTATCATTTTCTCGGACTTGAGGGTGAAAATTATACTATCACATTACTGAATGCAATGATTCTAATAGTAGTCCTAATTATTATTAATATCATTGCAATTATTAGTATTACTTATTATTATTGCTAGTATTATAATTATTACTATTACTACTAGAGAATTTGTTACCGACAAGTTAAAGAAAGCACAATATTCACGAATCTACTATTTTTTTCAATTAAAAATATGCCAACGAGGCCATTTCGCGAAGAAAGGTTGTAAGGAGAGATCTGTAAATGGTTAAAGATGGAAGAAGTGGAGATGTATGGAAGATATGTAGCCGCGGATCTCTCTACGGGCATTGGGGATGAGAGGAAATGCAACCCAGGGATTTCAGCTGCAGCATAATTACTAATGGGACACATGACACCACTTTGCGCAGCTTATTAACCCAAAATTTACCAAGAGAGTCGAGGCAGTGTCCAAATTTACTCTACATTGCTCCTTTTTCCTTCGACTCAATTCTACCCTTAAAGCACAAGCTTGCGTATGTGTTGTTCTATTCTTAGTCATGAATTTGCATCAATGTTGTACCCATACAGCATGTAATCCGATGCTATAGTGTAAAAACAACAAACCGCTTTCTCTTGACAACTGGCGGTAGATTATTTTTTTCCTTCTTTTTAATTCGGTATGCCGTCGGCGATCAAATTTAAAATGGATGAATCCCACCTAGACGAAAGATCCTACCGCTCTGATCATTGATCTGTGAAGTTTGTATTATTTTCTCTTTTTGTTCCTGGTCAATATGCAATACTTTCTCCCAAGCAGTCAGATGGAGCAGAGGTCAGCTGTTCCTGGGGAGCAATACAACAAAAATCCAGGGATGGCTTCCAAGTAAGTCTGCCACTACTATCAACATATACTTCATTTGACGTTTACACTGATCGTGTAACGTTATTGAAGCAATTCTTCCATGAACTTTGCTGATTAGCCTCCAGTGACTGTAAACTACACCTTAGTATTCACATTCCGACGGACTGATCGAAGGAACGCATCGCACACTAAAGACAGCCGATCCCACAAACAAGAGCGACTCTTTTACCTGTTATTTTGCTTGACGCAAGTTGCAGGACTAAAACAGTAGTCAGCCAAACCATAAGATACATTTTTGACAGAAAAATGTTAAAAAGAGGTCGTAAACCAATTGTTCTATAATAGGGTGTGGGAATACAAATACTGAAGATACAGGCACTGAGTAGTCAAAAGAAGAAGCTAATCTGATAGAAGAACTTGCGACCTAGAGGACACTCATCTCTCCCGAACCTGTCACCGTTGCACTAGTGCCGGTTTATTTGTGGGGTTGGATAAAAAGTTAATTCCTCGCTCGCATCAATCCACCGTCTCTGAAAGCTAGAACAAATTATTGCCTCCGAACACTTTTGCTTTGTAGAAATTCATCCCTCTGGAGGCTTCGAACGCGTTCGTCCGACCATAGCATTTTCTTATCACTGGATTTTTCTTTTGTTCTCCCTATTCTCCCAGTAGACTATTATTGGCGGGTGAATGAACATTGTACAGAAATGTTCATTTAAGACCTTTCAATCCGTTGTTTATGTTGAATGTAGCTAATGAGTTATAGCTCTAATGAATTCAGATTAGGTGAAATGTATTGTGTTCTTGTTTAACTTTCAAATACATATTATACTTCAGATCTGCTCTGTGTATGCAGCCCCTTGTCTGACATAAGAGAAAAAGTCGCTCCAATCTGACATTCAAACAATACTTTACAGCTTGACCATCAATACTATACATGCCAACCCATTTTTTCAAGGAAAGCTTAGAAGTCCGACAAATGAATTAGGTGGATGTATGGCTGAAAAGGACGAGGTCCCGAATACCCGCTTGGAGGGTGAAAAAAAAAAAACTGTCTCTAGATTCAAGATGAATCAATTAAGATATTAAAGTTAGGGTAGAGCATACCTCCTCCTTCATCTCCAATCATGTGCCCCCAGCCTCCACTTTGATGTGTTTTACCATTGGGGTTCATAAGGAGAGAGTTGCTACCAGTTCCGCTGATAAGAATAACACCACCTGAAATGGAGAGATGTTGTGAGTTACATTAAAGGACGATGAATTTCTTAAAAAATAAACACACACTTGAGAAAAGGAAGAGCGAATTCTTGTCTTTTAAGTGGTGTTACATTAACACTATTGCTGTTGAACCCCATAAAAATTCCTCCCCTTTAATTCTTAATGTTATTTAGGGGCTAATCAGGCGCGGATCCAGGGAGGGTCTAGGAGGCTGAAGCCCCGCCCGCATCACACACACTCCGAAAAAAAATTCAGACCCGTTTATGTTTACATTTTTTTTTAAGCCATACCTGTATTCTACTATTCAGAGTTTTATAATATATCTAAAAACAGGGTTTTTTTTAAACCGTCGTGATCGAATGTACTTTATATGATACACGTCTAAAATATAGGTAAATCTCAAAAATAATTACTATATTCAATATTTTATCTTAGATGATGTCCAAAAACTATAATTCATCATTTTCTGATATGTGGGAAAAAATTCGGATCAGAGAGTTAGTGTTCACTCCTGAGTGAAAGATTGCTATTTATTATCAATGTTGTGTAAGATAACCATTATTCATCATCAATGCCCTTTTATCAGACTACTCAGAGGGAGGAATTAAGGTTAGCAACTCCCCCACCCCATTTTTATCCTGGATCCGCCACTGGGGCCAATATTTAATGTTCATGACGTTGATAGAGCTTTTTTTTTTATTTCTAGTCTTTTCCACTCTTGGTTTTTACCTGCAGCGATGAAGCGCCATGTCTAGGCGTTGCTTTGTTTTCAAAAGGAGTAAAGTTCAATTGTACCCATTTAGAGCCATGAAATGACCCATATGACCATGGGGCATAGGGTCATTCACCCTGGAAATTTCAAATGTGCCATAGGATTTGGCGCTGGGTAGCGCCATCTAGTGGCAGAAGCCTCATTAAACCATTTGAACCATGGGAAACCATCAATGCAATAACCATTTATCATCTTATCCCCAAACGCCGCCGGTCATTGGAGGGACTTTCCCTCTTGTTTATTCATTTCCTACCAAATTTCCTTCCTGCTTTTCTCATTCTTTCTCATGCTTGGGTAGACTTGAAAAAACAAATATCGTAAGAATGATTCTTTATACTTTAGTTGTAGGGTAAAATAAGTCAGGGTGCTTATCAACAGTGTGTATGCAAGTAATAAAGGTGACCTTAAGATTATCGCGACCAGATGGGAATGTGAACAGCATCGAAGGAGGGAAGGCGCCACCTCAAATCGTCAGTTTGGTAACCATTATATCAATTAAATTCCGGAGAATGTAAAAAAGAGTAAAGTGGTCGTGTTTGGCTGCGATGATGGGAGCGAGAATGTGATATTAAAGTCCATGGTGTTACACACGGACAAGTGCAATTTTTAAGTATCTCTGACCGTGAATGATAGTGGTACAGGTGAAGATGCGACCACAAAGTTCTTAAAGTGGTAGGAAAGTTTCAGGAGGCGATTACAAGGTTTGAGTGTAGAATGTGCCAGGAAGCTGCATGAGAGCATGATGGCGCTAACGTTGGTGTAGGGAAGTGAGACTATGGTATGGTAGGAAAGAAATAGAGGGCGAGTAGTGAAAATGGACAACTTGTGATGGCTGTTTGGTGTACGAAGGGTAGATAAAACGTGAAAAGAGTGGGTATGAGGTTATGATAAAGTGTCCTGAGGTGGTATGGACATATAAGGAGAATGGGTGGGAATAGATTCGTTAAAGGAGCATACAAGTGTGGATGTCATGGTGAAAGGAGAGTTGGAAGACTGCATAAAAGGAGGGGGAGGGGTGATCATATGAATGAGTGTGCGAGAGAGAGAGAGAGAGAGAAAGGGTTGAGTGAGAAGGAAGCGGATAATATTGTGCATGGAAGGTGTGTATAAGGGGCCATTCATCGTGGATAAAATGAGTGGTTTTTTGTGGCCTCATAGGGAATAAATGGGGTAAGAGAGGGAGGCTTTAAGTGCAACTGATATGCGCACCAATACCACTTATGGGAATGTTCTTTTTGAAGTTCTGTGTGCTGCCTCAAATTTGAGAACATATTTATGCGGTAGGAGGCAGGTCCTCCTCAGGTATTATAGTAGTAGTATTTACCGTGACGACATCCTGTTGACAGAGAGCCAATGGTGTCTGATCCAATGAAGATGGTGTCTGCGAGGGTTGGGAAGCGCTGCCGCAATTTCGTTTCCAGCTCTTTGTTCGTCGCCTCTTGTTCACATCCGCTCAAACACAACCCCTAGAGTTAAAAAACTCTTCAGGCATCTTCAGTGAGGCGAGAGCAGAAAAAGAATGAGAAAAATTCAGATTGGTTTGGACAATTTTAACGGAAACTCTTTCGGAATGATATATCGCTATCAAAACACCACCCCTTCGGTATCGATGGATATTCATTGAATTTTTAAACTCTATTGTCACTTTAAGAGAGGTGGAACCTTAAAAATAAAACTAGTTCATAGGTTAGAAAGATTTGAACTTTGAAAATGACCTAGCAACAACTTACACCAGACGTAACCAAAGCCCAGGCAACATTAAACACCTACTCATAGGCTGCCCAAACCTCATATAGACACGCACTGCGCAGTGCACCTCTTCTCCTAGGGACCTGTGGACACATCCAGGGAGCGTGGTGGCCGTCCCAGGGGCTGACCACCTCCCAGAACAGAGGTAGAGTGCCGACAAGTAGGTTAGTAAAGAGGGAAGAATCCTTGCGAGAAAGATTGGGACATTGAAAATGACCTCTTATAAGATTACCAAGGGCGGATGGGGGGGAATCCCTGCTAGAAACAGGATTAAGGGTGACAAAGAATGGAATAGTAAACTTCTAAATACTATGGTGGGAGAAGGGATATTGTAAACTGTCACCGTTAAGTTGATACAAAAAACATAACCACTCCAAAATATGAAGGCGAAGAGCCTCGCCCAAGTGTGATCCCCCCTATAAGGTAAATTATGACCTCACTCCTTCCTAATTATTCAACCAAGAGAATTTCCCTGGTGAGACAACGCAAGACCCTTACCAGACCATCAAGAACAACACTGGTGGAAAGTCCCGCTTTCACTTTCGCGTCGTCCACAAGTTTCTTTATTCTGTTGACGCATTCATCTATACCCACGAGCTGAGAGAAAAATCTTGAATTAGTTGAAGTTTATCCTTGTGACTGACCAAAGTAACCGCTTGAATAATATTACAATTACATTTCTATTAAACTTGCTTCATCGTAATTTTAAGTGCCATATGCTATTAACGGCATTGATCTACGAGTATGTATGTCAAATTGTGACAATAGTTAATGCCTTTAGAGGAAAAAACCCACGAGAAAGAATCGGAACCGTTAAGTGCAGTTACAGCATCACAAAATGCACTAATGCAGGGTTCCCACAGGAATATGAATATGAAAAACAAACTGACTTTTTCCTGACTTACTCTTAAAACTACCTCAACATTAAATCGATAATTTTCTACTACCTATTATGAAATAATAATAGGCATATAGTAAACTTTAAAGAATATGTACTATATTTTTGTGTAAAATGTGTACAGAGAATGCAGGAAAATAGCTGTTATATAATTATAGAGGGGAAAACATAAACATCTGAAGAAAACAAAAAATTACCTGACTTTTTTATAAATTTGCACAAATTACCTGACTTTTTTCTTAAAAAACTGACTTTACCTGACCTGTGGGACTGTAAGTGAACTTCAACAACTATGAGAAAGTTGCCATTAAGAAAAGAGGCCGTTCAACACCTGATCTCCGAATATCTCAGCCAGGCTTAAGCAACAACAAGAAATATATTCGTAGCTTTAATTCTGAATGATAACAATGGAAAAATTGACTTTACGGTTGTGAAGTAAAGAATGCACTGATTTGGTTCTCGTGTTTGCTGTTTGGAGGTGATGTAACGTGGACAAAAGATGGTTTTAGAAATATAAACAAAACGAAAGAAAAAAAACTGAAAAGCATGATAAGTCAAAGCAGCAGGTTGATAATGTGGTTTCACTCTCACTTTTAGGAACCGTAAATATTATGGAGAGACTTAGTGAGGCATACAGACTTTCAATCAATGAGCAAAACATAAAGGTTGAAAAGAACAGTGAAATTTTATCCCAAATAATAGACTGTATTAGTAAGTAAAAAATGTTTAATTTTTGGGGGGGTTTGGGATTTTATCAAGTTTATCTATAAATTTTCTTTTTATGTTTATTTCCTTTACACAATATTAAAACAATGCTAAAAAAATTTTGATGCAGCACCCCCACTAATTTTAGCTACGAGCCGCCACTGCCCTCTACCATTAAAAAACAAACATCGGCCACCCCATTGCCACACTCGGAAAGGTTTAAGAATGAAAGTCCCCCAGGTCCTCTGTACTTCAAGTAATTTACTCTTGGCTTCTCGACCAATGTCTCATACATTTTCCCGTATCCAAATTTGCTACTTTCCTTAGCAATGAAAGCTGGCTTCTTGAGGGATTTAGCAAAATAAGCATGGGCCTTAACTACTACTAAACATCGGTAAAAAAAATATACGAACCCTAAGCTATCTAGTGTTAAAACCAGTTTTCCTCTGGTGGGAAATTTTCAACTCGTAAGAAATTCATAGGCCCAGGTAGGTAATAGCGGATAATGTTAAGACTCGTGTGGAATTTAAAATGTTAAGTTCAAATGTCTTGGTAAAGTTTTAATCGTAAATATATTCACTGTTCAATACGGTTTTTTCCCTTTTCTTTTATAGTTTGTGTTATAATATATTTTAACAATTTTATATTGTACTCTCTAACATGACAATTATAAAAATATTTTAATCAACCACAAAGTCGTCAAAAAGTAGAAAGTGGGAAAGAGAAGAAAATAGTTATGGGAAAGTATGAAAAGATTAAGAACCACGGGCTAGACAAGGTAGTAATGGATGGAAGCTTCTTAAACCACTGCTCGGTCAATCGAGGGGGTCAAACTTGCATCCCAACTAGTGAGACTCGAGGGAAAGCAGTAGGGTTAGAGAATTGAGCTCGTCTTTATTCATAGTATAAATAAAAAAAAAAGCTCAGTTTGGGACATTTACTTTTTATCACATATCCTGCCACTAATTTAATTTTTTTGTTAACTTTAGTGAAGAGTGTATAATTACCTTTTGGTTATTGTAATGGTAACATGATAATTGTTATCCCAAGAGAGTGGATGTCAATGACGTATAAAAAATAACGGTAGTTTGAATAAGACGGGCACGAGCATTTTAAGCTACTAAATCATGCCATACTTATTCGTATCGCTGTAATAGAGCTCTCGGGGTAATATTTTGAGGGCGGAGAAGGTGTATTACCCCTTTTAAAGACACTAAAAGTCAATATTTCAACCCGATTCGGCAACAAAAGAATTCAACGACGCCATCTTTAAATGTCAAGAGACGGCCTCAGTTAGGCTCGCTCAATTGAAGATAACGAACCAAGAAAACTTGTTTTTAAGTTTATAATAGTCAGTTTTTATTTTCTGAGACACAATGTATAAGGTTAAGGGTAGTAGGATATTTAAAGATGTTAAATTTGGGTAATTTTACCGATTAACGTCCCCCCTCCCCAATCGACAACGAGCGCAAGTGTTTTGAGGCCTTTGTTCACCCCCAAAACAACGAACAAAAGAAAGTTTCATGTCATTTCTAATTCGTGCTACTATGGTAAACAAGTTAAAGGGTCCTACTCCACAATTGGAATAACACGATTTCTTGGGGTTAATCTATAGAATTAGCGAAACTAAGCATGTTTAAATAACCGACTACCCCTAACTTACATAATGGCTCGGAAAATACTACGTTAAAGTAGTGCTAATAACTCAGAAAAGTGATTTGAGCGCCGCATAAATAGCAACAAACAATTTAGATAGGCCTATAGAATAGATTGTAAGTGAATTTTCACCCCAAAATAAAGAAAAAACATTTTTTTTCCGGTATGCCATAAATGCCGTTTCATTGCGTTGCGGAATCGGTTTGAAATATTGATCTTTCGTGACTTTATAAGAGGTGGTAGACACTCTCGGTCATCAGAATATTCCTCATAGAACACTTACATACATACAGTAGCCTAAAATACGTACGCCCGGCTTATTCAAAATTACCAAAATAATAGACATATGTTAGAAGCAGAAGCTCTTCGTCGAAGAAATAAAGAGCTTATCAAAAGTGAGCCTAATCACTAGTCGCTATTTGGCATCATCAATCAAGTTTCAAGGTTCCCTTTTTATTATAGGTTGATGGCTGAGGTAAGCCTCTTCGAGAGTAACGTGATTATTCACCGAATTTTGGTACTACTCTTAAGCAGGCAAATGGGTTTCTTAATTCGGCTTGGCGGCTGCTTGTTTGCTTCTACTGTGAATGCCTTGTGTTCACAAGGAACTGACTCCAAAATAGTAGCAATCTCTCTTCTTAAAGGTTTAAAGTATGCTGATTTCAGTCCTCGTATCAAGCTATGTTGCTTCTCAGGCGGACGTCAGCCAGGGCAAGCCCCAACTCCCCACCGTGATGTACAGTCACAGCGGGAACCTCCCTTCTTGCTCGATTGTAGGCTGGGTATATGGCGATCAGAGTTTTCCTCAAAAGTAAAAATAATCTTGAAGCTGGATTCAGTAGTCTTTATTCGGCGGGAACTTTGGAATCGTCTTCAGACGTCTTTTCTTGATAAAAGAATTCATCCTTAAACATATTCCATCTCCTTTACATCAACAGCCCGCATACATGGAAGTGGTATTTTAACAGGGATTTATACTTAATTTATATATAATTGATTAGTTCCCATTACATTAAATTTATTCTTTCAACTTCCATTAACATATTTTACCAATTCTTACACAACTATCAAGTCTTACAATTGCTATATAATAATATGCAAGTGATTAATACATTTTCATTAATATTAGGACAAAAGAATGACTTCCTCCTTAGGCCTTTTATTATTGTCAAATGTCACCGTTTCTCTTATTTTAGTGCCCTAAAACATATCCTTCTTTTTGTCAATTAAACTCGATTTATATTAAATACATTGAGGAAATAAGATTGAAGTTATTATCTATAGAATTTTACATGAACTTTATATTAACCAAAAATTATTAAATTCCAGTCTTTAGTTTCTTTTTTAAATTCGTTTAAAGTTTCTTCATATAATTGAAATGAAAATTATTTAGTTAGTGGTAAAAATAAACAAATGATTGAGATAATAACAATAATTTGGAGAAATATAACTAAGCTGTTTAATTTAATTACAATGCTTTTAAAAGAGAGATGTTTACGATTTGGGAAGAGTGCTGGGTAAAGAGCGCATATTATTCGATTCCCTTTAATTGAATGTTATTTTGGTTTATAGCTACCTCAATATAACTCCAAAGTGCTAATTTTTTAGTTATCTTTGATTGTCTCGTTTTATCTTACAATGTAAGCACCACACTCTCCTTTGCTTTTTATAGGAAATTATATCAGTGTTATGGAAGAATACAAACACTAAGTATGTGTGTGTGTGTGTGAGAGAGAGTGTGGTCAAAGGGCGAAAGGTAATAGAGTACGAATACTAGAAACTTAATGGGCGTATACATTACATTTAAAAAAAGTTGGAAAGTAGAGCACTTTTGGATTCGTGCTTTTCGATAGAGTAATAACACCTATTAGTAACGCCTCGGTAGAAATGAGGGTCTGTCCGGTATTCTTGGTAAGAAATGAGGGTCAACCCAATATTCTTGGTAAGAAATGAGGGTCTATCCGGTATTCTTGGTTAGAAATGAGGGTACGCCCGGTATTTTCGGCTATAAATGAGGTCTCCCTGGCATTCTATGCTAGAAATGAGGGCCGCCCAGTATTCTCTGCTAGAAATGATGGTCCACCCGGTATTCTATGCTAGAAATGACTGTCTGCCCGGTATTCTCTGCTAGAAATGAGGGTCCGCCCGGTATTCTCGGCAACAAATGAGGGTCCGTCCGGTATTCTCAGGAACAAATGAGGGTTCGTCAGGTATTCTCGGCTATAAATAAGGGTCCGCCCGGCATTCTATGCTAGAAATGAGGGCCACCCGGTATTCTTTGCTAGAAATGAGGGTCCACCCGGTATTCTCTGCTATGAGTTATCTACCTCTAATTAGTCCCAATAAAATATATCTCTTTCTTCTCCAGTCGGGATGTTTTTAAGTTGTGGGCACATGGCAGCTGTTTCAAGCCTTTACAAAACGTTATTTTCTCTGTACATATGGATTGCCTGTAATGTTCTGGTTTTAAAGATGTTATGTTCCCTCTCTTAAATTAAAATTTGTTAAGTGGCATGAGACGGGCGAATAATGAAGTTTATGTATCTTTTCCGGATAGATTTAGAGCAGCTTGTGCTGTTTTATAGCTCGGAGTCATGCGTTACCCGACCTCGACGAAGATGTTATTGGTCCTGTTTAGACTCGGACCTCATTTTTGACACTTCCTCATGCGAATGAGGGTCTATCCGTGGCCTTCGAGAATGATAAGGACTCGTCACTCGGTCCGTGAGTGACGCCTACGTCATCACCAAGCGGCGGCCTCCCGCTGGAAGGCTATTTGGCAACTTAACCGCCGGACTAATCGGAAACTGACCCAATTTCAGTTTGCTGTGGGTCACGAGAGGACAAGGGTCAAGTGAAGTGAACCTAAATATTTTAATAATTTTCATGATGGTTTTTCAATACAAGCCTGGTGCAACATGCCAAACAAGTGTTGTGTTCCATTATGACGAGGCAATTATGTAAATGGGAACAAAGTGTGTGTTTTCTTTCCCTAAAGACGAGGTATTGTCTGCTCAGTGGGTGAGAGCAATACGACAAGAGGATCTTGTGTCTACGAAATACACCAAGGTACGTAAATATGTTGTTATACAGTCTTGTGAATTCATATCTAAGCCTTTTCACGATAACACATTTTGCCAGTTAAAACGTTGAAAGCAGAAACGTTGCATACAATAATAAAGCTGGATTAGAGCAAATAGGCTTCCGAGTCATATGTGTTGTAACAGACAACAATGCCATCAACAAGAAAGCCATGTCATACTTTCAGACTCCCCCTCTATGTTCCACTGTATATCGCCACCCAGCACAAAATTCTAGACCTTTGTTTTTCTTGTTTGATTCTGTACATATATTCAAATGTATTATAAACAATTGGCTTAACCAGAAAAATGGTGACAAATGTATGGAATTTCCCCACTTTTCTTTAGAAAATGTATGTGCCTCAGTATCTAGAATTTGCAAGGCTCCTTTTACAACTCTAAAGAAACTTCACTCTGTAGAAGCAGATTCTCTCGTAAAATATGTTTATAAGCTTACGCTAAAAGCTCTGTCACCCTTAACTATGGAGAGGCAAAATGTCAATTTAGTTACTCATATTTTCAATGAGTATATTGTCCAAGCATTACTAACTCTTGGGAAAGTACATATGTTACCTTGCTTTGAAGATGTTGCAAAGAACATATAAATAATTCATGTTTGGTGGACAATAATGAATGTAAAAAACCCATCTAAAGGTCTTCGTCTTAAAAATAAATATGCTACCCCTCTGACGAATGACGAGAATAATGAAGGATATTTTTTCTTGCATTATTTTCTCAACTGGCTAAATCTCTGGGATTCCATGACGGAGGTGACGGGAAAACTTACTCGTGAAATCTTTAATGCTCTCAAACACACAACCACTGGTATATTACAAATAACCGATTACTGCAATACGTGAACTTAACTGGAAGTATATTTTACCTGGGAAATTCCAGACAGATCAATTGGAGGGAAAGTTTGGCACATAACGCCAGCTTGCGGGTGGCAATTATAACATATCAGTTCGGCGAGTGTTTGAGTGTGAGAAAAAAACTGAGAATGATGTCTGTGCTGAAATTACCTTTCTGCAACAAAAGTGTAGAGTTGAAAATATTTGAAGAAACGAGTTGGGAACACATGGAAATAACTGATTTGCTAAATTTGGAGAGGTATGATATAGACATCACTGAAAATGATATTGAAGATTGTATGGGGTATCAACAAGTTTTTACATACATAGCTGGATATTGTTGTTTTAGCGTTGCAAAGAAAATGAAATGCGCATTGTGCAAAGACCTTCTTGCTTGCAATGAAACCATAGAAAGTTTACCACACAACCATGATTATATACGTGGTATTAGCAGAGGCTCACTTTTATATCCTGACGACGCTGTAATAAATATTATTATGTATAACTATTTAGTTATAAATAAACTTACAAAAGATCCTCAATTCATAAAATCACTTCACTCAAGGACTAAAGTTACAGAAGTAACACTCAATGTACTAACTGATAATGATGGATTCCTCTCAATGAATAATTGTAATAATGTTCATGGCATAGAGAAAATTCAAAAAATGCTGCTGTGGGCCTCAACCAATACTTTCCCCAACAACTTCTGTTCTAAAGAATATAGAATAGGCCTATATGTGAACTGTCCGCCTTGATTTTAGTAGTATTTAGGATGCCCATATTTGTCAATAAAAGTAGGAATACATAGCTATTATCATTTTATTTATTTTCCATTGTGTTATGATCAGTTTGATTATAAAAAGGTGATTTCAGTATTTTCTAAGCTCATGATCGTTTTCTAATGTTAAAAGATGTTATGTATGACGATAACAGACATACTAAGAAGTGTATATTCACAAAATGAAGGGCAAATAAGGTGGAAACTGTAGTGGACAGCAGCGCGGCTATGGCCTCCAGGTGTGACGTCACGGGCCGAGTGACGCGGCCTTCTCATTCACGATAGTCAGTGGTTACGTTAATAAAAACAGTGGTTAAAAATAATAAGCAGTGATTAAAAATGAATATAATATTTAATATCAATAGTAGTAAATCCATAGATTAAGTGAATTAATTTAATAAACAGTGGTTAAAAAGGAAGAAAGTGTCTAATAATACTAAAATTCAGAGGTTAAAGGGATTAATGATAAAAACATTCAATAGTCAGTGGTTACGTTAATTAAAACAGTGGTGGTGTATATATTAAAATTTAATGTAATTTCTGAGATATAATTCTCTGTCATGGAAAAATTTCCGGATTTTAAAATGTAAAATATTTGTCCTCCAGTATGTCCTGGAGAACTAAACCCATTTAATATAGAAAGATTAAAAATAACCAAGTAGATATACAAAAATATGACCTCCGGTAGTACCTGAAGAACCCATTTCTTTTCTTACTAGTACTTGTGTAACTTTCCCTTCTCCGCTCAACTTTTTTCCCCCACTATTAACTATTTTTTTGTAACGCTAATTTGTATGTGCATTTTTTCTCTCAAATAAATATACCAAGGCGACGTCTATCCGCGTTCTTTCTGTATATGCGTGCGTCTGTTCGTGTCTTCCTGTCTAGTCTTTCTTTTAAGCGTCACGTGCGTATATTTTAGCTCCCTATCACGGCCAGACTTTGTGGCATCCTTTTTAAACCCTCACATCGCTTCCTTAAAAGAAGTGAAGATACAAATACGAGTCCAACAAAAATCTAATGGATGCATATAAATGCTAGTTTTACCCTAGCATTTATATGCATCCATATGGTGAGGACTTTAGAGCGCAATGGAAGACTTAAGAGCAAATAAACACAGCAAATGAATTTGAAGTAACTTACAGAAAGGGGTGGAATTGTGGGATACAATGAAAGTGGCTCATTCGCGCAGCGAAAAAGAATCATGGGGAAGGGCGGAGAAAATTCAAAGAACGAGGCTTTGTCCAGGCGATCAGGGCTTACGGATTGCAGACATTAATCCAAGTCTGGCTGAGACTGTATGCAAAACCTGTAGCTTCTAATTCATAAAAACCCCAACCGCTTTAGAATTCCTTTCATTTAAAATTAAAGGCGAAAATCATCATAGGTGTCTATGTAGGAAAGTTTTCGGCAGGAAATTGTGAGTGAAGTTGGGTGAAGCAGTGGAACTGGGTGGGATCTAGACCCATCACGAATAGCAAACGGGGGAATACTTGGATCATAGGAAACAGAGAGACCACGCATCTCTCCTAAACGTAGGCAAATGGGTCCCTTGTGAGGCAGCCATATAAAAGCACGAATTGATGTCCCAATAATTAAATAGTACGTTGCCAATGGGGTGAAACGGAATGTCAGACGAAGAATAGATCCTGCGACCCCCCCCCACCTAGCTCTCGAATGAGTGGCCAAGGCGCGGGGGGGGGGGCACGGTACTCTTTTGTAGTCCCCCGCATCCTCATTGACCAAAGTTTCAGGAGACTACAGGCAGTGTGGGTCCGGAAGGTAGGAGCGAGAGGGAGGGAAAGAGGAAAAGTTCAGTAGGAGACAAGAAAGTGAGCCGACTTAGGCAGTCATGGGACCTACGGTTTTACGTGGAATCCGAACCACGATTTGTAGTATGTTAATTATTCTATTAATTACCAATTCATTACCCCTGCTCCAACGTATGCACTATTTGAGTGAGTAGTGACGAGCGCTTCAATCTTTTTGGTTATTCCGTTTCTGCCAACAGCACACACACACACACCACCCCGAGACGGTGGCGGCCAGTTGTTGCATTGCTCCCTCCACGACTTGGGGGATTAAGGGAGGAAGCTTTGATCCTACAGCCTGTGCTGTAGATCCCCCGTTAATGTTACCACAATTTAGTGGGGCTCCACCTTCTGTGAGACTGTCTTGAGGGACCAGGTTTGAGGGGAGGGAGCCCGTTGCGTGGTGTGGGAATTTTATAGCATCACCCGTGTGCTAGGAGTCCATGCGAGTTAGGAATTGGGCGTTGGATTGCAGCTTAACCTCGTGCAGGTAGCATCCAGATGGGGTGAGTGTGTCATACCCACTTGGGCATGACTTACCACTCTAAAATTCTATTTATTCTTACCATACAGGGTGGCTAAAGGGTTGGGTTTTTTTTAAAGGGGCCTAAAATACAAGAACTAAAACAATTTCTGCACAAATCTTTTTTGAGCCGTGGGTGAAAACTTCTAATGAAGAAGTGGGCGGGCGATAAATAAAATTTGACTCATATCTTTGTAAATGTTGTTTAAATTTATTAAATGGTCCGATATATTCAAGCAAATTAATAAGCAACACTTTTATTGACTGCCACCTAAATAGAAGCCATACTTCAAATAATTAGTACACATTTTGGCAAATGATACTCACCCTCTTTAAATTATAAACTAGGATTATTAAATTTGCCTTTTAAACTCTAAGGTAGTGGTTGTAGTACACCGTCAGGAGAGGTGAAATTGCGCAGCGAAACCCAGGAAAATGAGTTCCCAGTTTTTGTGTCTCCGTTTCCAGGAAAAAGGTTACAAGTTTAGGTAGTGGTGTATACATGTACGTATATATGTACTATATACATTTTTTCACCTTATCCACTGCCTTCTGACACATGCAGAATTAATAAATTAAAAAATTGATTTGAATGCAAGGGATAATTTATAAAAAAGCGAATAAAATTGTAGAAGAGTAAATTAAGGAAACATGATAGGAATTATAGGTATTAGGATTTAATGCGCACCGGCCCCACTGTGAGAATGTGGGTTTTGTTGGTATTCCAAAAGGCGAAGAGACCATACCAGTACTTATGCTCTACACATAAAAAATACAGTTTATATGTTGAAAAGTGCCTGAAATTACGTAAAGTTGACTTGGCACGTATAAAAAGCTGAAAGTGGCAGAGGAATTTGGTGGTCAAGCCAAAGGAAACGGGTTTTACTTTTTATCAAAACAAGTTTAAGATTTATCGTCCAAAGATTGAAGGTGACCAGGTGACAATCCAGCCCTCACACCCCACGCGAAAAGGGTTGAGAGATTTATAATTTAATGGCGAAAATAACCGTCTATCGAAATGTAAACAATAATTAATCCTTGGCGTGACATAACTCAAACTCTGACCCCGGAAGAAAGTCATTTCGAATCTTTTCTTGCTCTCTAAAGGACGCTCTTGTTTTTTTTTAGGCCTTTAGCGGGGGACGGGGCTCCTGGTACAGTAGTTTATTTAGTACCTTTTTAGTTTTTTATGCGGTTATCCGTCATCCACTTTCAAGTCATTTTTCTCTTTCTGTAGAATGTTCTCCGGCGTCTTAATGAGAGGAGAGAGAAAAAAAAGAAAGAGAAAGGACAGAAAGGGAGAGAAAAGAGAAAGAAAGAGAGCCTTACATTTTCTTCAGTCAGCTCTCATTCGCGTAGATTTGTACGATCTGATTCTCTCCTTAATTCAAACGTTGTCTGCCAAATTCCTATTTAGCAAGGAGAGGGAGGAGATTGAGCAGACAAAAAGCCTCCTCCTACAAATGTGGAAGCAGAGAGAAAGAAGAGTGAGAGGAGGAGGAAAAATAGTTTGTGACCTGGGAAGAGCATTCTTTAAGGCAGGCCGTTCAAAAGGCAATTCTCCGCATCGTCATCATCATCACCTGGTTCCAGATCTCCCTTTCGTATCATAACCTCGAATTTTCACCATGAATTTTTATGAGACCGTGACTGGAAATTCAGTTATTCTTCTTAAATCTAATGGGAGAAGGAGATTTGAAAGGGCTCTTAAGATAACCTAGGGGTTGGTATAAGAAGAGTTTAGAAAGAAAAACGTTAACTACGCCATAATGGTTACTCGAATGGAATACATCCCAACACCTCGGTCGGGATGGAACGGCGCCAAAAATAACTTTCCCTATTTAAGGCTAGATAGAATCCTTGACCCAGAACGCAATTATCGATACAAAAAAAAGCATCCGCCAGCCAACAAGGCACCATATTTGCGATCCGAAAATGTCCGCATACAGCTGTAGATCAAACTATTTAGCACACTTGCAGATTCTATTTATCATCACCATAAGTGGGTAAGGGAAGTGGGTTGGGACCCCTCCCTTGCGTAATAACCTTCCACGAACTGCCAAATGATCTTGCTTCGGATCGGAGACTCGCTCTCCTCGACCTAACTTAAGGCGGTCTATTTTATATACTTTTATAAATTCTACCTCCTACTGTTTCATACAGCTTTGTAGCATGCGAATAGACAGCCTTTATGGAGCCAAGTTATGATGAAGGGAAAGACAATTCGTTTACTTCTCGAACTCCTGCACAGTTCGATGCGAAGTATGGAAAAATTATTAGAAGTATAGATAGAAACCATCCAAATTGGACAGAGCTGAACCACGTTAAAGTTGTCTCTCTTAAAAGAAATTGCTTTGCTTTCAGCGCCCTCTTTTAAATGCTGTTTGCCCTTCAGCTAGTGCAATTACCCATTATCATTCATACCAAACATCTTTAAACTATAAAATATCTTTGTAAAAAATTATAATATATATATATATGTATATATATATATATATATATATATATATATATATATATATATAGATATATATATCTATATATATCTACACACACACGAGCAGAAATACTCGTCGTAGACTGGATTGAAAAAACTGCCAATAATTATACTATGAATATTGAAAGTTATTCACTTAGATTGTATTGAACATATAAAAGAAATCAATGTTAACTTTCATATAGATGATATAACGATTTCCTTCTTTCCAATGTATAAGAAATGACTGTTAATTTAGGTGTAGATGATAGAGCTATATCCTCTTGGCCAACATATAAGAAATGACTGTCAACTTTCATGTAGACGATAGAGATATTTCCTTCTTACTAATATCATCTTGGGTGTATATAAACTTCTGATCTATGATCGCTAGTATTTCTGTCTATAAATAATTTTAATTTGTTAATCAAATGCTAAAAATATCCTTATAGATAATGTTTCGGGTTTTACCAGTACGAGCGAAAATGAAGAAAAGATCGTTCTTGCTCTCGACTCTGGAAGCCCCAACATATAACTGACCGTGTGAAAAACAATCCTCCTCTAATTGCAAACCAGCAACTTTCAAATTGGGACTTATAAATAGACATCTCAAAAGACCCACGCATTGGAAATATAAGTCGTTTGAATTCGAAAGGCATGTTGGAAAGTATTAAAGGTATGTGAGGAATAAAAACATCTTCGCCTTTTCCACAGCCAGAAATTATAATCAGCTCTGTGACATTTCTCATTAATTATATGACAACGAGTCTTGTCCCATTGCACAACTCTGGTTGAAAAAGGTTACACAAAAGCATGGTTGGAGTGCCTATTTCCAATTGAAGGCAATGAGGAGTTCTTGGTGGCTCCAGTGAGTTTAAGAACTCAACCGGGTAATCGACTATTTCCCAGTCATCGACAACAGAGTCTATAGATTTATAAGTATTTTCATTTCCTGGTAAAACTTTTACCAGTCTTTCATTTAAATTATTCACAGTAATTTTCTTTGGTGCCATGATTGCTTCATCACACAACCAAGCAGGATTTGTGTAATTTAAAAGTAAACTTGGAAAAGCTTTATCAATAAGTTCCTTAACTGAGATGAGGAAGATGCAGATTTTTGAGATTCAAGTAACCTTCATGATTCATATTTAGCCTTCCTTCTCCAAGTTAGAAAATAGTATTCGCAAATTGTTCCGACAGATGATCCCTATGCAAATGTACCCTCATTTTGTAGAGAGATTTAACACTTTGACATGTTTCCATAAAATATAAGATTTCAAATACTCTTTCAATTCCTCCGTCTTTGTTCTCCTGGAAATCACTGGCAAAGTTTGTCTAAAATCACCTGAAAACACTACCCTGACACATCCCATCAAATAATTGGAATTGCACAAATCCGGCATCATTCTGTTAACAGATTCTAGTAATTTTTTATGGGTTATTGTAGCATCGTCCCATACTATCAAAGAAAATTCCATGAGAACTTCACCTAAACCAGATCTTTTATATATATTGCAGACAGGTTCATCATATGAAGTTAGATTCAATGGCAGCTTGAATGCTGCATGAACTGTTCGACCTCTTAACATAACATAACATAATTTCACGGATGACAAAAGCCACAAGGGCCTATCAAAGCCCATACGCATCCGACAAAACCCACCCACAAAAAGCACCATCGCCAGGGACAGACAAAATCAAAGTCCCCCACAATATAATATAACAGATGATAAAAGCCACAAGGGCCCATCATAGGTCATCCGAGTCAAACGGCCTCTTTTTTAAGGCACCCAAACTCCCAAGAAAACTACATCCAGAGGATTGCGTCCAGAAACAAGGGTATCGCCAATCAAGGCTTGTGAAGAACTAAATCATGCAGCTATAGATATATACAAACAATATTAATATATACAAAACTCAGGAACCATCACAACCTTCCCTCCCCATAAACTCATCCAACCTACTCTTAAATACATTTAAATTTGGACTACCTACTACCCTCCGCGGCAATTTGTTCCAGAAGTCTACCACTCTATCGGTGAAAAAATATTTTCTTAAATCCAACCTACACCCTTGCTTTTTAATTTTCAAGTGGTGACCTCTAGTCTGATTTCCATCATCTAACTCAAAAAAACTTGCTAACATCCAATTTATCTATCCCAGAAAAAATTTTAAAGAGCTCAATCATATCCCCTCTCACATACCTCCTTTCGAACGAGAACATATTTAATACCCTCAGTCTATCTATATATCCAAGGTGCCTCAGGAAAGGAATAATCTTTGTTGCCCTCCGTTGCACTGACTCGAGAAGGTTAATATCTTGTCTAAATTGTGACTAAAGTCGCCGCAATTCCAGAGCTCGTTATAGCTAAAGCTATTTCCTTTTTTCTGCCGAACTTTGGCTAGCACTAAATTTGTAATAAAAGTTTTCCAGTTCCTGCTGGTGCTTCTAAAAAATATAATCCTTCTTTCGTATGTGTCACTTGCTCAATGATTGTTGTATATGCAACTTTTCGGTCTGGCAAAAGTTTCGGGACATCTTCTTCAATGAATCTGGTCAATAAATCAATATCATATGAAGTTTCTCGGAAAAAAATATGTCACCAAATTATTCACTTCACTTCGATGAGTTTCAGGTAATCCAAACTTTCTCAGCTCCTCCCCTCCTATAAAGAGAACGCGATCTTCGATGTCAGTCAATGCAGAATTATAATTTTATCGTTGTATGCTATTTCTCTATCAGGGAATCTTAATTGTGCTTGATATTTCTAGTCTTCTGATAAATCATTCTTGGATTTCTGCCACAACGCTTATGGATTACTTACTTCACAAGTCTTGAGAATAATTGTAAAAAGATATCTCAAAGAAATAAATGTGCGCGACACTGAAGCCTCAGCTATGGTTGTATCCCACTGATTGTCATCTACTAAATTTAAAGCTAAACATGCTTTCCTGTAAGTACCAATGGTTTGACCATCAATCGTTCTTAGGAAGGAGAAGGAAGTATGTCATCTTATTTCAAGATGGAAGCAGTCTACAAAAAGAAACTTGGATGCACAGAGTAAACTCTTCCAATTGTAGTCAAATTTTATACTTGGATGACCCTGATCATCAGCTCCTCTTTTCCTTCTGTGTCAAGTGTTGTTGCTCTATGTGTAATAAGATGGAATTTGATGATAAAGAAGATTTTTTGCGATATCATTGTGTTGGCACAATTAAAAAAAACACTGTAGGACTCGTATCTTTGGGATTTAGGTCCACATGTACAGCCGTTTCATTTGTGAAAGAAACTGACCATTTTCGAGATGAACTGCAAGCTGTTGGATTGCAGGATGCCTTTCATGGATAGGGAACCCAAATATACACCAAAATACTTCAATGTATCTACTCTTAAGTTCCTTTTGCAAACATATCAACCGCAAACTGATGGAAGAGATTTTGACTTCTATGAAGGTTGAAGGAATTATCCCTGATCATAAAATGATAAGAATAAAAGTCCATACATGAAACATGCTTTATTATTTCAAAATTGAGGGATGTAAAAATGATAACCATCTTCTACATATACAAATAATAGGGGGATACTGAAGGCTGTCATAAGATCGGTGTTTCACACGCACGTTTTAATGTAGAATCTCTTGAATGAAGTATTATGTCTCTTTTACCAAAAATTTCGTCTGTCATAATAATCGCGACTCTATTGGATTGAGGAAGATTGAATCGCCTAGCATGTTCATCCGAAGGTTTTATCTGCATTAATAACAACCCGAAATTCTGATGCTGGAGCTTTCTCGATAGCTGCTTTAAAACTCCTTATATGTATATACTTTGTTGGCATGCAACATTTCTTGCAGACTCATGATTATATCTCGTCTAACCCCTTGGTTAAGATGACATGTGATTTCTGCTTGATTTTCTTGCCCTCCAGTGAAATATACTTACATATACTTGGAATCCTCATTTTCTGATGGCAATAAACTTCCTATTCTGTGATGAAACTGACCTTGAATTTTGATGTAGGCATAAAGCCCCTTTCACTTGCAATATTGGCTCCAAAGGAGGTCATCATGAATGCATTATTGTAACATTGAATGTTTAGCAAAATATGTTGTGATTAAGCATTTGAGCCCAATATCAGATTTTTTTAATGGATCAGCAAAGAGAGGTAATTGAATCTTTTCCTTACTACAACACATAGCCGGCGGTTCATGACTCCATTTCTTGGCATCACAGTAGTTAAATAATATTGACATGGATCCAATGGTAACAATGTCTTGTGATTCATATGAATTCATAATTCGCAATGTAATTGAACGAAGCCATTTTCTATTTTTCAGTAATAAAAGGGCGTGTCTAAATTCATGATGCCTAAATCTATCTTTCCCCTTCTAGTGTTGACTTCTGCTTGAGTTGCAAATTGTCTGGTTGTTTGATTTGGTAGAGTATTCATTCTGAGTCTCATTTCGCTTACTTCTTTATTCTTAGATTGTATGGTCGCAGCAGTTCGTTGAGAATCTAGTTTGAGCCCTCTTTCTGTTTCTTCTAGAGTCCGTTGAGTATTTATTTTGATGAGTCTTCTTTCTGTTACTTCTAGAGTTTGAGATTGTCTAGCTGCTGCAGTCCGTTGACTATTTATTTGGTGTCTTCTTTCTGTTTCTTCTACAGTTTGAGATTGTCTAGCTGCTGCAGTCCGTTGACTATTTATTTGGTGTCTTCTTTCTGTTTCTTCTACAGTTTGAGATTGTCTAGCTGCTGCAGTCCGTTGACTATTTATTTGGTGTCTTCTTTCTGTTTCTTCTACAGTTTGAGATTGTCTAGCTGCTGCAGTCCGTTGACTATTTATTTAGTGTTTTTTTCTGTTTCTTATACAGTTTGAGATTGTCTAGCTGCTGCAGTCCGTTGACTATTTATTTGGTGTCTTCTTTCTGTTTCTTCTACAGTTTGAGATTGTCTAGCTGCTGCAGTCCGTTGACTATTTATTTGGTGTTTTTTTCTGTTTCTTATACAGTTTGAGATTGTCTAGCTTTTGCAGTCCGTTGAGTATTTATTTGGTGTCTTCTTTCTTTTTCTTCTACAGTTTGGGATTGTCTAGTTGCTGCAGTTCGTTGAGTATTTATTTTTTCTGTTTTTTCTGTTTCTTCTACAGTTTGAGATTGTCTAGCTGCTGCAGTCCGTTGACTATTTATTTGGTGTCTTCTTTCTGTTTCTTATACAGTTAGAGATTATCTAGCTGCTGCAGTCCATTGAGTATTTATTTGGTGTCTTCTTTCTGTTTCTTCTACAGTTTGGGATTGTCTAGCTGCTGCAGTCCGTTGACTATTTATTTGGTGTCTTCTTTCTGTTTCTTATACAGTTTGAGATTGTCTAGCTGCTGCAGTCCGTTGAATATTTATTTTGTCTTCCGTTTGTTCTTGACTTTCTAACGGTCGTGAAGCTGCATGCCTTTCTGCATCTTCTTTCCTTCTCTTGCTCCGCTGATCATCATGTTCTGCGGCTATTTCTGTTTTCTTTCGTTGGGCATGTTTAGATAGCCCAAAACGGGCTTTTTTTTCGGGGCATCGTATTAAGATGAAATAATTTTGGTTTTAGATTAGTTAGCTGGCAGCACAGGAATATAGAAAGGCATAGAGCTGTTAAGGGATGGTCATTATAGTTATACATATTTTATTATTTTTTTAATTAAATTTTAAAGTTACATATGGATGAAATTGTAGTTATATTGTAGATTCAAGTGAAGCCTCGTTAGTCAAATAAAACAAAAGATCCACCATATATTCATCGGATGATTTTACATAAGTTTCATTCTATTCTTTGTTTTTCAATATGTAAAAGTTTGGCCCTCAGATCCAATATACCTAAGAAATCCGGAAATTTGGCCAAATTTTGGTGTAAATTATCAACCTTCGAGGACATAGAACTCGAACCAGTTTAAGAGAGCAGCAGTCTCTGATTTTCGCCATCGAATTTTGGATCATTGATCTTTAATTTACTACTTATTATTTTTACAAAAATTTGTTTAGTTTCCGAGGTATAGCCATTTGAAATTTAAAAATGGCGTTTTTAATTTTCTGGAGGCGAAATTTATTTTTTTTTAGGAGTAAAAATATTTTGTATAACTATATTTTAAGAACGGGAGAGGGGAAATGAGAGAGGGAGGAAGAGATGGGGGAAAGAGTGGAGGAAGGGGAGAGATTTTGTTCTCGTTTTGATGTCTTTTTGTAGGAGGGGAAAGATAGGAGGAAAGGGGAGGATGGGGAGACGGGAGAGAGTGGGGAGGGTCAGAATGGGATTTTTTGATTCCTATAAATGGACAGACACACACACACACATTTAATTTAAATTATATATATTATATATATATATATATATATATATATATATATATATATATATATATATATATATATATATATATATACAGGGCGGTGCAAAAGTCTGGATCCATAGGCAAATTACTATATATATATATATATATATACGTATTTAACAGAATTTTTATCATTTAAGTATCATTTATAATTTTATTATCTTTCAGATTGATTCCCATGGCAGAAAAGCTAACAATTCCAGAAGGAGTAGAACTTGTGCTTTTGTATGCCAAGGACGGCGCCAGCTCGCGTTCAGTCGGAGATATTTTTATGCTAAGTCCCCGAATTGGCAACCAATTACACCAAGAACTGTCAGCGAGACTTTCACTCGTTTTAAAGAAACAGGAAGCGTCCAAGACCGACCCCGTAGTGGAAGAAGAAGAAGTTCAACTGAACCTGAAACATCTGCAGAGGTATGCAGACATGTGGAAGGTAGCCCACGAAAGTCATTAAGAAAGGTTTCACAGGAAACTGTTTGGAAGAAGGTGGATTTCAGTTCGAACACGTAGTGTAAACTACAAATTATAATATAGTAATTTTTTATAAGTAAATCAACTGTTATATGTAAACTGCAAATTGTTATATAGTAAATTGCATATGGGTCCAGACTTTTGCACCACCCTGTATATATATATATATATATATATATATATATATATATATATATATATATATATATATATATATATATATATATATATATATATATATATATATATATATATATATATATATATACATACATATATATATTAGAGGCCATAACACTGGTCTACAAGGTTTTTGGTGTTTAGGAAATGGACATCATTCCTGTAAGAAATCGGTCTCCTGAATCGAAAAATTACCTTCATTTCGATCTATCAGGTCTAGTTTTTAAGTTATTGAACATCCTTTTATAATACATATATTAGGTTTGAGTCAAAGTTCATATGTTAATATGTCTGTGTGTGAGTCAATGCCCATATGTATATAAGTATATGTGGGAGTTAATGTCCATATGTATATGTCATAAGTGTGTATATGTTATAAATTAGTCACTATGTATGTGTGTACGTCCACTACACTGGATTCTTTACAGTATCCTAATTCTAATTATTTTCTTTTTTTCCGATTTTTCAGATGTAGTGAACTAAGCAATAGGAAATAAGCAAGGTGTGTTCTCTTCAAAAAAAGTGTTACGTTAATTCTCCAAATGTGTTATGGAAACCTTGTTACCAACTTGATATCAACTTTTCGTGATATTGGTGACCCCCCAAAACGGCCCTGCACACACTTTTTGTGATATATCTTTCATTCATTCACTAACCACCCTTACTTTGCATGACATGACAGAAGCAAAGCCTGGAACACAACTAGATCTCAATCGGAGCTCTAGCAAAGAATATGTAGCGTCAAACATTACTACAAGACAGGGTGGTTCAATAAAGTGCAGGACACTTTCGTGCATCAGTTCTAAGGTGAAAAAGCCCCCTCCAAGAGGAGAATTCAGGAAAGTGGAGAACCTCAATGCAGCCAGTGACAACCGCCCAAGCCATTCAGGACGCCACAGGAAGCGTACAGCTGAGCTGGTCGAGAGCGTGAGAGAATCAGTTCAGCAGAGTCCAAACGCTCTGTGCGCAAGCAAAGTCAGTCCCTCAGTAAATCCCGTGAGACTTGCAGGAGTGCTAGTAATGAATGTAAAGGCATACCCATACAGAATACAGACGAAGCAGACCATTACAACTTTAAACAAGCAGCAGAGAAAGGCTATGGCAGTCAAGATACTGGAGAAGATTCAGGAGACCCCAACTTTCCTTAACCTCCTTGGGACCTCAGATGAAGCTCACTTCCATAAGGTATCCACCAAGCCCGTACACTCACCTAAGTGCACGAGATGAATTGCAATCTCAGCCAGAAGCATCATCGGACCAATCTTCTTCGAGGAATCTGGCGCGACAGTGACAGTCACCAAGGAGCGGTATGTTGAGGTCCTCAAAACCTTCAAGAGGGAGCTGCAGACTTTGTTCCCATCGCTTATGGGAAGGTTCTGGTTCCAGCAAGATGGAGCAAGCTCTCACACATCAAACCTGTCCCGAGATTGGCTGAAAGAGAACTTTGGTGGCCATGTGATCAGTCCCAAGACTGATTTTCAGTGGGCACCTCACAGCCCAGACTCTAGCCCCCCAGATTTCTTTCTCTGGAGCTACCTTAAAGACAGAGTGTACGCAGGGAGACCCAGGACCCTAACGGAACTCAGGGAAGCCATTAGTCGGTCGGTTTGTAAGGACGTCATGGCCAACTTTGTGCTGCGCCTCAAGAAATGGAGGTCATCTCGAACACGTGCTCTAGAATAAAGACGAAAAGTCCAAAGACTCATGTTTTGATATGATGTTTTTAAACACAATAAACTAGTTATCACCAAAGTTTCATTCAATCCTTGCAGAAAATTAAGAAATGAGGCCTATCGAAAGTTGGGCCCGTTTATGAGCATCAAAATGCATTTTTTTAGTCACCTTGATCGTTTTCCTGAAAATCTCGGAGATGTTAGCGACAAACAAGGCGAACAATTCCATCAGGACATCAAAGAGATCGAAACTCGTTACCAACGACCTTGGGACGCTGTGATGATAACAGACTATTGCTGGTGCGCAATTAAGCGTAAGTTCATTTCCTGAATTTTTTGCCAAAAATCTTTGCCAACGTGCATTTTCAATTTTTAAATTTTACTTGTGCTTTGTTTGTTTATGTGTTATGTTCTCTTAATTGTTTCATATTAATTGCCTCTTTTATAATTAAAATAGTTTAAATAAAGAAATAGTCTTGTTTAATTGCATTAAAAATCACCAATATCAACGCATGTACACCTTTGGAAATATTTTCATGCGCAATTTTAGCATCTAATAAAGCCAAAATGGAGATGAGGAGCGCCAGAAAACTAGACCTTTTGGAGGAAAACTGAAGTTATTTTCGAATTGAGCAGAAGCAAAATCACTTAAGAATTCGTTGAAATATTTCAGGCACCAGACAAAAGATTTTTTGTTGTTGTCCAGTGTAATATAAGAGTCAGTAAGAACAAGTGTACTTAAATATTTATTATAGAAGTTTAACAAAACGTTGAGACTATATATTGTACACATATTTGTTCATGCTAGACCCCATTACCCAAACCTCCCCGAGACTTCACCAATTCTCGAAAACAACTCAACACCATCTACACCTTACCCTACGGAACACGCTACACCACACACAGCTACAACATCTGCACAAACGGTGGTAGAAGCCTCGAAGCCTGCACGCAAGGCTCCGAGTAAAAAAACCACCGGTCGTGTATTACACTCTAACACGCGGCAGTCCACCACATGGCGTAACTAAACACGTACTCGAGTACTGCCCGCCTATACAACGCGTTCGATACCACTTCGGGGATCAACAAGCCCGCAAATAAAACCACACTATACAGCATCACGAAGAAACGTCCTAGGGCTCGGGTGCCTCTCGCCACCGCCTGGTCTGCCCCCTTCCAACGCGCCAGTCACGAGACTAACACAAAAATTGAAACAACACCCGGCACCGGTGTATAGCCACCGGCCTTTAATCTCCTCCTATCTCCTCCTATCCCCTCATGAGTTAATTTCGGAACCGCTCCTCTTCGACTGCAACCATCTTCTAGATATACACAGGAATCACTCTTCTTTTCTTTCTATACTTGCTTTGCTTTGCCTCTTGTCATTCCTTGGAAAGGTCTAAAAATAAAGACGAAAGCACTCGAAATCGTTTTTCACTTTTCATATATATATATATATATATATATATATATATATATATATATATATATATATATATATATATATATATATATATATATATATATATATATATATATATATAAATATATAAATATATAAATATATATATATATATATATATATATATATATATATATAAATATATAAATATATAAATATATATATATATATATATATATATATATATATATATATATATATATATATATATATATATATATATAAATAAATATAAATAAATATAAATATAAATATATATATAAATAAATATAAATATATATAAATATATATATATATATATATATATATATATATATAAATATATATATATATATATATATATATATATATATATATATATATATATATATATATATATATATATATATATATATATATGAGGAATTAAACCACATTCTCCGAAGACAATTTAATTCAGAACAGTTTCGGTGTATCTTACACCCTTTTTCAACTGACACTGGGCAGAAAATATAAGAGAAATGCATATAAGCATAACAAGATCCCCTCTTTTTTCCCCCAATCCCCTACTTGTGGCTAATCGGGGGGGGGTAGGCCTAAACATATTGAAGGGCTGGCATTTTACTATTTTGGTTATTTGCGATCTTATTACAGGATTAAAAGAAAATTGACCCTCAGATAGATTTAAATTAGGAACTGACGATATCAAGCTCGATTCTACGATTCTTCTCTTAACATAGTTAGCCGATTTAAATACCATTTTACTTCCATTGAAATCGGTCGTATAATTCTTGTCCATATACATGGCAAAATAGTTTAAAGGACATATTTC